>JANTOQ010085381.1:0-16825 GCA_027564595.1 Bythotiara depressa | reverse complement strand
GAGTGGGGGGGTGGCGCTGGATTATTAAACAATTATTGTATGCTAATAGGTTAATAGGATGGCAATTTAATGGTGACGATTTACGCTATTTATGCTAATTTTGACGGAAAGTAATTGAAAGTGAAGCAAAACCAATGCGATTTAAAAACAATTTAATATCAATCAATTAGGTGATCTGGTAGTATCATGGTGTGCTATATAAAATTCCTAAAATTATGCATTATTCTGTTGACTTGTAAACGCGTTCTAAAGATATACAATTGCCGACTCTATATTCAAACATTTTTCCCTTTGGAAAATAATAATATAATAGACTTTTGGCCTAAATAAAAATATTTCTATATAAGGACTGACAGGCGGTTTATCAAAAACTTCTTATTGTAAACCATCTTATTTTTATGAAAACCTAGGGGATCCTACCAACTTTTATTTATCTAAATAACAAGGAAATAAATATTAATTTAATTCATATCCGGAGCAACACTACCCCTTGGAAAAAGCAAAATTACAAAAAGAAAATTAGTATTGCTTCCATTCTTTGCCAGGAGATAATAGACATTGAAGTATGAACCCTTCCTTAACCGTTAATTAAATTTTCATTAATTTTTGAGGAATATTACCTACCATAGCAAATCACGAAAATATCTACATTGTATGTATCGTTGTCAGCCTTCATCTTTACAGAATGTTGAGTATCTGTCAAGTAGTCACCTTTCCGTACCCATTCAGAAGAAGAACCATCTGGACACCAATTTTGGTTTAATACAACACTTACAGAATATTGTCTCCATAATTCATCGTCCATCGGTTTTTTTGAGGTAAGAGTGTAATTTATGACTCTATCAAGATTTGATCCAGAAACGTCGATTACCTTTGAAGCAATTGTGACTGAACTAGCATCCATTACTGAGACATCAGAAAGTGTGATGTGGAGACAGGATGGTGATGGAAGTGTTCCGGGAACTCGTGGGAATTTAATTTCTCCTTGTAAGGTCATGTTTTTCTCACCTAAAAGATAATACTCATTTCACCATACTTACATCTCCGTATTCATTGACATATCTCATTCCTAGAAACTTACATTAAATGAGCCCTCTACAACCTTTTGACCTCCTCTTCTAGGCGCACAACTAAGACTTGTTCAGGGAAGGTGCATGTTTAGACATCAAGGCGCACAACTAAGACTTGTTCAGGGAAGGTAAATGTTTAGACATTATGGGTACTAGATTTTATTATTAAATTATTATGCACTATATATTATATGCAATAGGTGTTATAATTAGGTGCTATCCTTTGGAGTCCGGAGAAAACAAATATTTTCATTTATGTTACTTTAGCTTGCCTAAAAAGGCCATACAAGTTGTATATATATTTTCATAGCTGCTTTTTACTATGAAATGAAGCCACAAATTTTCACTTTTAAAAAAATGACAGAGGAGGCCAAACCCTCCTCCTGCTAGTTCCAGCCTGTTTTCAAAAAAATAAGTGTCGACAAGTAAATTGTCTGGATTCAACATTATCGGTGTACATGATAAACATCGGAAAATGTTCTCACCTCTCTGACGTCACAAAGGCCTCACATGACACAAATCTGAGACAAGAGATTTACTTCTCTTTGTCAGTCCGTGAACAGGCACGTTGTCTTCAATATCTAGCCCTATCATACAGTACCCCCTGGAAATAATTAATTCCTTACTAATTTCTTTGTTATTTTGATTTTTCCAGGTGGTTAATTATCGGAGATATAAGGTAAAATAAATTTAGTAAAAGCTGATAAGACCCCCTGGTTCCTCCTTTAGTTATATATGTTTTCCATAAGAAAGTTTATTTATTCAGGAGGCAGGAGGTATATCCATGCATTAAAATAAATAAATGATAGCATTTATCTAGCTGTTCATATGAAAACACTTTCTTATGACATGAATACTCTCTTTTTGCAATTTGGGCACTTTTTGTCAATGCATTTTGTCCAGGATTTTAACTGGACTAAATGAAGACAAAACGACAGATAACAATTTATTGAGCCTCATAGCTCCTAATGTATATATTATATATTATAAAGCTATCAATGCTTACTCATTTTTGGTCCAGGAGGAGTCCCACCGAATGGGAATCCACCTTCGGGTTCAACTTCACCTTCATCAATCTTTGGACTTTTTTCATCAGTTGGTGGTGTTTCTGTAATTAAAGAATTGTATGTTGATTAAATGGAAGATACTAGCGTTTGTCCGTCCAGTATTGGAATTCATAATGATATGATATATTTATGTCATGGACCTTTAAATTTCGATCCTCTTTATGTGTATATAACGAGATTTTTTCACCAATCTCATTGCACGATGGTGAGAGAAGTTTCTCTCGAAACGTAGCCCAATGTTTAAATCATTCAAGTCCATAACATGATAAATATATCATATCATTGTGTATTGATTTTTCAAAAATGTGTTATAAATTATATACATACAGTCTTCTTATTCTACGGTTTTTTTCTGGTTGTAGTTCTTTTCAAGTTGTAGTTTTTTTAGTTGTAATTTAAAATCTGTACAATATTACATCTGTATTTCGTATAATAACTACAGTTAAGATATAACGTACTTTTAAAAACAGGGAAACTTTCAAACATGAAATATTTATAGTTAGCAGTCTGAAATGTGATGCTAACATTATCTATTTTTAGTCTAAAAGAGGTTAAATGCATTCCATACCTTCCATTGTCTCTGAAGCATCGTCCCTACCTAAAAGAGACAAAACAGATTTAAAAAAGAATCTCTCTCCCTCTCTCTCTGTCTCTCTCTCTATCTGTTCCACACAAATTGTAGTTAATGCGAGTTATGTAGACTTTGTTATATTCCACTAGGCGGTGTAGATGTGCCGCTGGCTATAGTTTGTTTTCTTATTGATATTACATTGATATTAAATTAACGAAAATTTATTTTGATGTTGCCATTCTTTTATATCCATATTATTTCTGTTGAAATCTCATGCTAGATGAAGAGTCTTTATTTATTTATTTCTTGATATTTTATTTTTGTTGATCACGTGTTTGATTTTCCTTATTTAAAATATACAAATCTATCCATCGATACACGTCCTGACAATCAGTAAGTATCCATTGTAGTAATATTACCACTTATCTCCGAAACCATCTGGTGAATTTAGAAAAGAAAGTAACTTACTTGCTACGACTGCTGGTTTCACTGGCTCCCAGCATCCTAATACAATGAGAGAGACACAGGTAAATATTTATATCAGTAAATAGGGCAGAATATACATTTTCCAACTTAGATTAGATTCCTCTTCAAAAATTAGGCTTATGCTGAAAATGTCGGACATTGTTTACAAAAATAAACTTCAAATTTGCACGAGATTCTAGAAAGATCTATTATTTATTTATTATTTATTATTTGACCGTCTTTATCCGTTATTGTTCCTGCAAACGAATCAAATCATTAATTCGTTTTTTTTTCATTTTTCTAGTTTAAGTGGTGTAAGTATTGGAAATATAGAGAAAGTTGACAGAAAATTAATCTATTGGTCACTTACTGTAACAAGTCAAATTCACATTCTTCGTGTAAGCAAAAACCCCCTCATTCAATTTTACGTTGTGGATTGTATCAATAGTATAATCGCCAACACGAATTGAAGAAATCTGCTCTGGGCACCAACCAACATATACCGTTGCGCGAAGTTCGTAGGTACGCCATAACTCGCTGTAAATTGGTTTACGAGTATAAAGAACGTACTGAAAGTTTTTACTTGTGTCATAATCGGACATATCATATTTTCTTGAAACAATGTTTACGGCTGCTGCATCTGCCAATGAGATGTCTTGAAACATGACCACTAGACATGATGATGCAGGTAGGTTACGCTTATCACCGGGAAACTTGATGAATCCTCCGATACTCATGTTTCTTGAACCTAAAACACACATTTTTGAAACTCATTAATTTATTGATAAGATTTGTTTATTTTTTCTCGCATGAAAGAGAAATTGAAAATTTGAAAAGGCATTCTTATTTATTCTTCTTCACTCTCAGGGAAAATCTAGTGCAAGCTACCGTAAGTAATTCCAGCTGCAATCGCGTATACTAAAGTTAAAAAGCAAAGTTCGTGTTTGGATTTCGGAATGGGCCAGTCTATCCACCGCAAGATGTGCAACTAACTGGCCGGTCTGTTCTTTCTGGCAATGACTGTTAACCCTTTTAATGCATAAGCATACCTACAGGTTATATTAAACTTCCTATTGAGAATCTTTATAATTTTATGACGAATCAGGGCGTCTTGTCAGCTTTTACCAAATTCATTTTACATTATATTTTCAATAATTAACCCCCTGGAAAAGGCAAAATAGCAAAGTAATGACCAATGTACTATTCAAGAGTCAGATTTTAAGACAATCAAACTCAGTATCAACTCAGTGCAATGATAATATATTAGACTTTTGGTTTGACGCACTTTATATATAATCACTTTCCTTTTAACCCTTTGATGTACAGTTTCCCCGAACCTCCTGGTTCCTAATAAAATTATAAAGGTTTCTAATGGGAAGTTTAATATAACCAGGAGGTATACTTAGGAATGTTTTGATGGGAAACGTCATAGGATATGCCAATCGGGTTACATTTTACATGGATAATAAAATAAAAGAACTTACCCACTTTTGGTCCTTTGGGTTTAAAGGAAGGAAATTCGAAAGACGGAATTTTTGGTTTAGTAGGAGAGTACATTGGTATTTCTGGTTCACGTTCTGGTTTAACTGTAAGAAAAAAAACACAATTAACTTTCTGAAAATAAAAGTTATTAAATACTATTTTTAAACATAATACGTATTGCAAATTAAACCAACTTTTACCGACTTTTATCATCTGGAAAAACAAATGAGCAAAAGAAAGAATAATTGTCTTATATATTTCCCGGGACAACAGTAAGGATCAACCTTTTATGGCAACAAAGAGTATAAGGTAAAAGTTGGTAAAAGCTGCTATGACCTGGTTTTCCATAAAATTACAAAGGCTTATAACAAGGAGTTAATGTACGGAATTGGGTATAACTGCGTAATATAGAGGTAATATATATGTACATATAATCATGTTGCATATTTCTTTTTGTATAATTAAAATACTTTGGAAATGAGAAGACCTTGTATGTCAACGTCTGTAATTTAGCTGGTTACCTTAGAAATTATAAATTTCTCCGACCGAAAATAAAAATACGAACATTTTGATTTTTGTGGATATATTGTTTTGAATTACAACTTGTTTTTTATAACCAATACAAAGTTTTCGTTGAGCCCCGGTGTTGCTTATTTTCTAGCGTTTTCCAGACTGACTGTTGCTTGCGCCTTGCTGATTTTAAAGGGATTTATATAAGAATTGCATATTGCTGTAATTATGCGCCACTGGTATTAAATTAATATATGTATCTCTTGTGGTTAAGATAAAACTTGTCAAGAGAAATTCTCTCACAATTGATAACCCTCAGTAGAACATTTTTGTCACAGCTTCTGAAAACGATGCTGGGCTGTTGCTTTTTGTATCCCTCAGAATAAATTCAGTCTCACATTGCAAATAAAAATAAATAGTCATTAGTAAGAACACACTTTCCCGAAGCTCCGTAACTAAAATGAGAGACCCTCGTTGAAAACAGTGCAAGCAGAAAATAGGGTATATTAGGTAATTACTTTACGTCAAAATAAAGGAATCCCGACGCTTTAGTTTTTATATGCTTCTGATGTGTCACGAACCTGAACTAGGAGGGCAAACACTCTTGCACTTATATTCCCGTTGAAAATTGTTGGCGTTACCACCGCAGCCACCATAGATGAATTTCTTGCACGAGTTCGTTTCCGTGTCGAAATACCAACGGGGCATGTAAGCGTAACATGGGCCAGATGTTTTCTTCATTTTGCAGACTTCAGCTAAAAGAGATACATCAATTTCTTTAAATCCGTTTGTCTGTCTGTCTATCTATTTGTCTTAAAATGAATTAAATTATTCAAAATTGATATAATAATCTTCTTCTTCTTAATTATCATTATACTTTTGAAATCGTTACCCAATATTGTTCGCTATTTGCCTTTTCCGGGAGGATCAATAAAGATGGCGGCGAAAGCATCAAATTGTACCCTTATGTCGTGTTTCTTGTTAAAACATATTATTATCATATATATACATATATTATCTATTCCCCTTCTGCTTTCCAGCAGAAAATGTGAAATACCCCCTTGCAAGAGTAAATTTCTTAATAGAAACCTCTTAGTTTCATGTAGACAACCAGGGGCAACAATTTTTTTTCAAGTAACAATGAAAGTGTGTAACTTACCGTTATTGACACATTTGGGAACGGAACAGTGACACAGCGGTTCCTTGGATACTTCCTGTCTGAAACTAACTTCTGTTTGCCCAAAAGCACATTTGACATAGGAAGGCGGGCAGAGTGAAACGCACGAGATTGAGTTCAATCCATGACACCAGCAACTTCCTGTACAATCTTCACTGACAAATTTTTCTCCAGCTTTATACCGTTTATCTCCCATGTAACAATAGGCTGGAAAAACAAAGAATACAGTGAATAGAAGCCATTATAAATTTTTTCTTTTTATTGAAATCCACAATCGTGGTCATAACAACTTGGTACAAAATACTATAAAGTACGTTGACAAAATGTTTGCCTCAAATGCCTTAGAATTCGACTCTGTAGGAAACCATTGTACTTGTATAATGAAACAGGGAGTCTTATCAACTTTTGTCAAATTTATTTTCCTAACATTTCTATTAAGCAACCCACTGGCGGGAAGAGTAAAATATTAAAGGGTTTGCCATTGATTTATAGCATTCTTGGCGTGGGGGTTTTTCATAGAGTTATGCAGGTTTCTAAAAGAAGATTTATAATAGACAGGAGGTATATTATAGCATAATTTAATTATATAAATTTCAGGCTGTAGAAATAAACAAATAAAAGAGCCTTACCAGGATTTAACTTCACACATTTGCCGAGATTAGGGTATCCGTTTTCAACATGATGAGATGGATTGGTAGTCATACAGAAATAACCGGTTTCACATCTCATATCTTTGTGTAACTCCGAGCCCCATGAACAATGGTAGCCACTCTTCTTCAAACACTGCTTATCGAGAAATGACTCAAAGTTACCATGGCGGCATATCCTAATAAATATATTATTTTAAATTTTACAATTTTATTTTTATTATTTATTTAGATATTTATTTATCTTGTTATTATTTATTTTCTCATATAACTGACTAGCAGTTTATAGTGTCAACATTTTATTTTTGTTTTGCATCTATAATGCATCACATCGCCCCCTGAATGTCTGTATATTTTGTTATATTCAGGGGGCGATGTTATATTTTGTTATTCAACGAAACATTGATTGTGACGGAGATGCTTTGCCTTTAACTTAAATTTAAGGAGATAACAAAATGTATTGTAAGTTAAATTTAAGGAGATAACAAAATGTATTGTAAGGAGTGGTTGGATAAAATTTGTTGAAAAATGTACTTTCACTAAATTTTATTATGGCGGTTAATTTTCGGATATAATACGACGTGACGCTATGAAAATGTAATTGATTCCGTGTCACCTACACGTGCGTAGTTATCACTTTAGGGATCGAATAACAGGAAGTTAAACGTGCGAGACATACATCAGATTGTTTTCTGTTGACAGTATGTGTCATTCTGTTGACACTATGTGTCATGCATAAGTGCAACAAATTCGTTTGAAGATCAATATAAATTTCCCTGTTATCTAAATACCTAAATATTGACTTCTGAAAAATATTGTATCAGTAACAACAAATGATTTTAGACATACCATGAACATACGGAACTACGATGATGGAAATACAGCGCATATTTATTTAATAGACTTTTCCCAAAATTCAAAACAAAATTAAAATTATTTTTATGAGAAGGTGAAAACATAATACAAACTTTATCTAAAAACATATTCTTTATCGAAAATCTCAGGTATCTGCCATAAGTAGAAATGTTGTTTCGGCTATTGTATGCACTCAGCCAAAGCTCTCTAAATAATTCTGTAATAACCCTAAGCCTCGTTTCCATGCAATTTAATTTTTTTTTACCTTAAAACAGCTGTAGTTTTTTCTAGAAAAATGATATGATATTAAAATCTGGAACATAAATACACATATTGACGGAGAAACCGCTTGTGAAATTTTTTTAAATAAAAATCAGACGAACATTTTAATTAATAACCAGAAGATATGCTTTCGAGTTGAACGGTTTCAAGGGTTAGATAATCTTCACAGCAAAAAAACAAATTCTTATTTTAAGAAGAAAAAAAATCTTGTTTTAAGTTAAAACAAGCAATATTTTACTTGTCAGTAATTGTCGACATTTTTACTGGAATTGTTTTTCCATAAAAGAAAGATTTTAGTTAATAATCTTTTGTTTACTTTTTATGGACACCATTTGGATGCCACATGACATTAAGAATATAGATCTTCTTCCTTTGAAAAATATGGATTCAACATTTGACTTGTTTGTGGAAAACACAATGAAAACATTCGCCGGTTCAATAAATTTTTACAGCTGTTTGAAAAAACATTTTACATTATATTTCCAATAATAAACTCCTTGGAAAAAGCAAAATAGCAAAGGAATGAAGGTTTAACCTGGAAAGTAATTTTTGGCTATATTTTTATTATGACGTTTAGTTGAAAAAATGTTTCTTTGTTGTTGATTCAATATTTTGCTGACTTCGGCAAAATATTTAATTAAAAGTTGAAATAATAATAACCCATTCCCGAAATTAATTTGTGTGACGTCACCCACGAAAACGAGGCCAGACGAAAACGAGGATGGCCTTGACTTTCATGACATACTATAATCAAAACAATATTTTTACTGTAAGAGATTTGAAACAGTCAATATATAGTGATAGTTTGAATCTATATTCACAATCTCAGAAAAACCGGAATTAAATTCTAGAAGTGTCTATAAATATTTCTTGGCAACCTTGACTCGTTGGTATTTCCAAGATATTTACGTGGTAGTTACGTAGATATAAACTGATGTCGTACTACTGAATTTCGTTTTCTTGGCAAGAATGATTTTTACATGTGATAATTTTATATATAATAATAATATAGACTAGGCCTATAATTGTGATATATTTATGGATAAAGCGCCAAATTTATCCTAATGGATGAGAAAGTTTCCAAAGATATAAAAATAAATTTTGGTTCGGTAGTTTTTTGTCCTGAAACAGACAAGTCAGTGAAGCGAGAACACTTTTTTGAAAGGATATACACAAATATAAAACTATAATATAGAAGAAAAAAACAAAACAATAATAACCCCCTGGATAAAGAAGAAATATGAAATATTACTAATATTATTCGTGAAACTCAAACTTAGACTTCTTTAGCAACAGACCGTCAAAACGATAATCCAGGAAAAATATTAATGATATTAAAAACGAGACCACCCATAGATATTTTAGTAGTTATATTTTTTTTATATGCCGCAAAGATTAAAAAAATTCTTCAAAACAAAAAGATAAAAATAATGAATTATTTTCAGTGTCGAATTTCGTATTCCCTGCTATGAAATTTATTTACAAAACATAAACTAAATGTCGGTCATATTTTATCCATTCTCCTTTGCAGAGATTTCCTACCATCCTCTCTAAAGCCTATTTTCCAATTAAAGAAATTCCACGCGAAATAAAATGCAAAAGTTGCAATCTATTCAATTCTGCGTGGAATTTTTTCTCTAAAACCTGTTAGTGGAAATTCAGTTTATAGCCTTCGTAAAGGATGTTTTATCCAAACAAAACCCACGAGAGACGAGATTAGGTTATAAACATTAAGTTTTTTTAAGGCGGAAAGGAACTTTTCAGGAACTTTAAATAAAGCTTGACACGAGAGCTACCATTTTGATATTAATTTATTTTATTAACTTGAATCAAATCCATGCTATCAATTCTTTTCTATTTATAAGGGGCATAAATTCGGTAGCTACAACAGATAAAACCCCCTGATTCCCCATACAATTATAAAGGTTTCTAGCATAAAGTTTTTAGCAGACGGGGGATATATTTAACGTTTTGTTTACGTACATCAGAGATGTATGTGTATCTTTGAATATATGTGCTGGAAATTATATAACGTTTTTAAATTCTGAAACTTTAAGAAAGTTTTGGCAATAAAAAAGATTTACTGGTAAAAGTAACCCGCCCACGTTCACATTTCAATATTTTAAACTGACAAGTGGATAAATTATGGGCGCTGATTTATTCTCGAGAAGGAAAACAAAGAGGTCGGACTTTTAAGGTTAAACATAATTCAAAATAGAAGATCGTGTATCAAAATGGTAGAACTCCTATCAAAATATGAACCAAAGGTCAATTAATTAAAAATCTTTTATATCACAAAAGTTAATATTTGGCTTTTTTTTGGTACGTTATTTTAAAATATGTTTACTTAACACTCTCTTTCGCAGAAGCTAAAACTATTCATTGTGCATTTTTGGCCGAGGAAATAAATACATAAATAAATAAACTTACTCTTTTTCGCATGGACGGTCTGTTGAAATGATTTCTCCATGTTTATATTGTTCTCCGCCATGAAAACATCCTGAAATAAATAAGTTAAAAAAATATTACGAAGTGCTATAACATATGAATCAAATCTTATTGAGTAAGCAAGATATTAAACAGAGTTTATACGTACTTTGACATGGTCCTGGCAAATATCCAATTCTCGTCTGAGTTTTACATTCTTCCCGTCGAACTTGGCATGGATTAGAATACTCAACCCCATTGGTCAATCCACAAACCTTTATATCATCATTTTTACAGTGTTGGTTACAAACACAGGTTGGCGTAGCATACCCATTCACCGTGCACCATTGATGCATCCCGCATTGGACATCTTTGCAGGCATCTACGATAAAGACAGTTTAAATAATTCACTTACAAGAAAATACATTGGACACTCAAAAAGTCATGTTTAATTATTTCATTTAATTAGCCCTTTATTTAATGCATAGTGTCCCCAGAAAGGAATCAAATCATTGGTTACACTCTTCTTTTTTTATAACAAACTTTTTATAAGAAACTAGGGGCTAGGACAACCAAAAAATTAGGAAACTTTTTAGGATACCATTGTTCTTCTAAGAAACTTTTCTCATTTTCGAAATTAAGAAACCTTTGTTAAGTACTGATGTCTGAAAGAAAATACTGTGCTATAGTGCATTCAAAACAAAGCTAAATCTATAGCTACCTGTAAAGTACTGTATTCTTTGTTTTCTGTCAAGCGACCGATTCAGATTTTTTAGTGCTGAGTCAGGATCAACAAAAAGTCTGGTGTCAAGAAAAGTTTTCTCTAAATTGGCGTCTTACTTGCTGCTTGGGTACGATTTTCCAAGATTAGTAATAAGAAACTTTTAAGAAACCTTTTGACCTAAAAATCCTGACCAATGTTTCTTATATAAAAAAAAAAGAGTGTATTTCTTTGCTATTTTGCTATTTTGCTTTTTCCAGGGGGATAATTAATGGAAATATAATGTAAAATAAATTTGGTAAAAGCTGTTAAGTCACCCTAGTTTCTCATAAAATTATAAAGGTTTCCAATGAGAAGTTTAATATAACCAGGAGGTATGCTTATGCATTAAAGGGTTAATTATTTTAATATATGTAAATTAATAACAATAGGTTTTAATTACATCATTACAAAAGCCTAATTATGTGTTGGAAAAGGCATGTTTGTTTTAGTTTATTTCTTCATTGATTATTATAATTGGGTTTTAGTTAGATCATTACAAAAGTCTCAATAATGTATTTATTGGATAATAATATTCATCGAAAAGTTATTTCCATGAATTTTTTTAATGATATCATTATTATTTACTTGCTTTCATAATAAATCAGTTATTAAAAATATTTTTTGGTTACAAATGTCTATTAATGGATGTTAAACTAACAGTAAAATGTTTAGTTACCTCTAGCCTTAACAACTTTTCTGTATGTTTAGTTACATTTACAGAAGAAAGGCGCCTCCCTTTTCACTATTTAGGAAACAGAAGGAGTGTTTCTTAACACTACTATAACAGTGGTGTCTTTGTGGAACATGGCAATTCTTTAAATTCATCGTATTCAAGCGTGGAAAAGGTTTCTTGAGTCATCACACAATTTGTTGAATCATTATTTTCTCAAACATCCTAGGTTCTGTATAGAAGCCAAAACAATTATTTCTTTCCTCCTGTCTATTATAGAACTTTTTTTTGGAAAAAAAATAATTTTTTGAAGAACCAGGGGGGTCTAACTTACTTTTACCATCTTAACTTTCCTTTTATTTCCAATAAATTCACCCCCTGCAAAAAACAAAAGAACAAAAAACAGGCTATAAAGGGTTAAAATTATATTTTCCTGATTGATAACAAAAGCATTATGATCGTAATTCGCCTAACTTTCTAACTTAAAGTTTTGTTCTATGATAAAGAAGGCTCAAGTCACACTAACTCGATTGTTCGTTTGTCTCTTTCTTTAAGAAGCAACGTTTTTAACCATTTTTTACCTGGTGTCCCCGGAAATAAATCAGATTATTACTTATTTCTTTGCTGAGATGCATTGTTCAGGGGGTTCATAAAATTATAAAAGTTTATAATATGAAGTTTACAATACTCAAGAGATAAAAGCAAACATTGAAGTGTTAATACCTGTCACGCCCGGTAATGACTCAACCAATACTATTTGCCATGTTATTTTTGCATATTCCAGGGGGTTTACTATTGTAAATATAAGGCGAAATAAGCTGATAAGGCGGGTTTTTTTTCCTAAATCTATGAAGGTTTTCAATAAGTTGTTTACAACATATAGGAGTTTTATTTTCAATGCATTAAACGAATAAAAGTTATTTAGCCAGGAGGAAATAAATTAGACATGATAAACCCATTCATATATATATATATATATGAAGATTTGTAAGAGCCGAAATATCGTTCAAAGAGAACTGTGACTTTTTTTATTTGTATTATATATCTTAAGCACGTATATGTATTCCTGTAATTTTCAACATAACGAACTTAAAGTTATAGCCTGTATCCACTGTAATTTGTTATAATAATAACACTTAATTACCTGGCTCACAGCGACCAATTTTTGAACCCTGGGTGAGAAACATGTTCTTGTAGGAATGTGGATGACGTACAGCGCATGACAAATTTTGTGCGCATGCTCCAATACGGCTGAAATCTCCACCGCATTGTTCACCCTCCAACCTCACACAAACATCGCAGCATCCACATGAATCTTTTGTAACACCTTCCTTACAATTGAGTGGTGGTGCACATCTTATTAGTGCGCACATTTCTTTACACGACGACACCAGTGGCGGTAAAAGAATCATACCGAAAGTGAGATTGATTAGGGTTAAACCCATGAGGAGAATTATCTTCTCCATATCTGAAATAAAACATAAAAGCTTGTCAAATTAAGTCTGAATAAAAATGTTAACAGGACCCAGGCTAGATGCTCCTTTGTCAACCGGGTTCAGGCAACAGCACAAATTGAGCGCCCATGTTCCAGGAGTTGTACATCTTAATGTTACGTATGTCAGTCAGAATGTCGTTGGGTATATATTAACTATAACCACACCCATAATTTGAAATTATTTGAAATAAAAAATGTTTTATAATAACTTTATATACAAATTTTCCGACTATACCTGGTTTGATATTTACATATTCAGTAGATTAATTTCAACAATAAATTAACAGTTTCAAAACAGCAAGCTGGAAAAATTTGTTGATCAATCAGCAACATGTACAACTGCTTTATCACTTAGTGCATGTGTCTCCCGGAAAGAAATCAAATCATTACTAGTTTCTTTGCTATTTTGATTATTTCTAGGGGGTTATATAAATTATAGAAAACAAAAGAGAAAAATGAAGTTGGTAAAAGCTGTTGTATCCCCTGTTTTTTTATAAAATTATAAAGGTTTCTAGTAAGAAATTTACGATAGACGGGGGTACGCTAGTCAATAAAGGTTAAAGTATAAAAATTAAATACTAATAATAACAGTGTTTGCTGCGACGCGAAGCCAGAAAATTAACTCCCTTATAGTACTCTTGATCGCTTTTTCGTAACTTGTGGTGCATAATACCTGTAAAAACGTGCGTTGTCGCAATTCATTATTACAATGATTGCAAGGATTTGGCTAACTACAGTAAAACAGGACGGCGTACCGATTAGATATCTCGTTTTGAGATCTACGGAATTCGATACATTAAATCTTAATTTAATAACTTTTTATGTCACACACATAATTAAAGTGCAATTTATGTCATCATATTAAGATGAATATATTTTTATAATATGGTTTAACCTTTTCTTTCTGCTTGCGTCTGGTGTAAGGGTTTTTCTCTTTCTCTGGAAAAGTATTTTCGCAATCAGTAGGGTATCCATCGTTGCTTAACTGTTATGAAATTCCTGGCAAGTTAAGTTTTAATCAAATATAAATATAACTCATATTTGTATTTTAAATTTGTTTTTGTCATCAAATAGCCGTCAGAAAATAATTATATATCGACTTTCAAAGATGACATCCAAGCACACACTTTGGGTATGTGGCAGCTGAAATAATTACCTGACATGATCCATGATAAGAGAAATCACGCCAGTTTCTATAAACTTTAATAAAAATATAATATTTTAATATAAAATGTTCTCCAATCCCAGTTGCATAAAGTTATTATGTTGTCTACTAACTTAAAGAATTATAAAGTTTAGTGAGTATGCTGAGGTTTAACATTACTTGTATATCTTAACACTGTAATGCCTTGATACCCCCTAAGTATTTTAAATTTCTTAATATTCATCCTGGGGATCAGGGGGGTGTATCAAACGTTATTTTTCCTTTTATTTCCAATTAGTAACACTCCTGGAAAAAAGCAAAACAGCAAAGAAATGAATATAGATTTGAATAATTTCCGGGGGTGAATCAGGCACTATAGGGTTAATCTCTAAGCAAGGGGTAAATTTTCATAAATACTCAAAGCGCAGAAGTTAATTGAGGTCATTTAATGAATATCGTGTTGATTTCATAAACCCGATAATCCGTTAATGTAATCCTTAGAATATATTTCCGTAAATTTTATTGACTACGTGACCCGGTAAAAGCAAAATGTTTTCTGCGAACGTTAAATGGAAAATTGTTAGTAGAACACGTGTGTGTGTTAAGATTATAACCCTAGATTTAAGCGTGGTCCTAAATATTAAACCCAAAACATTTCGTTAAGCGTTTCATTGTTGTTTTTCGGAACTTTTGCGAGATCTACATTTTAAATCGAGGTATTTTTACTGAATGGTGTTCCCTATAGCTAAATCAGTGAGTACACAATTTAAATAGAACCCTAGTCATTATGAAGACAATTTTTTATTTAAGTCATATTGTGGATATATAACGAAGGAATTGACCACGGAGTCCTGTAAAGAAAACGCCTTTACAAATATTTAGAAATTATTCTTTGTCTCTTAAAAGATCTAAGATGAAGTAGTAGCTTGAATATTTTCCCTAATTTTAAATTTTTCCATGCGGTAGATGAATTGTTATCTTATCCGAAACATCTTTTTGCGAAAAGTTAATTTTACTGAACATTGAGCGTGATTATAATTTTTTTCTTATATTACTTATTTCTGTCGTTCTTTCCAATCGACAATTATATATATATATAGTTGATTTATAGCCTTTTAAAATATTGTACTGAGAGCTTTGCTTGTTCTCCGTAATTAACCATTCTGATGCAGAGTTTTCCCAGAAAAAAATCAAAATTATTGATGAGAACTTTAATAAGGGTGAAATCTTTGCTATTTTGCCTTTTACATAGGGATGATTGATGATTATTGGAAGTATTATGTGAAATAAACTTTGTAAAACCTGATAAAATTATAAAGTTTTCCAATGGGAACTTTAACCAGGAGGTATGCTTATGCTGTCGAGTGATGACTTTCCCTGATTTTACGAACCAAAATAAAAAATAAGAAATTGGATTTTTTTTTTTTTCCGACTAATTATTTAGAAATTGGTTTGCAAATCCAGTGAAAACAAACAGGTGCATCAATGCTGCAAACATGGCTTCCAGTTATGGATTCCAGTCATGACTCTAATGACTTTGGTATTGACATCTATTTTGGGGTTTTGTCTTCCGCTAAGTGTCATTCTGGCTGGTGATGATAGGAACAATGTCAGTAGATTTCGCAAATTTAGGTTTTATTACTTTGAGTAACTTGTTTTCACAAACAAAATGTTAAATTCAGACATTTTGAGTTGTAACTAATATTTTTACTATGGTTTTGTCGCTTATTTCCCCTTTTACTAAAAGAAAAGGCTCCTTCATGACCAGTAAATAAAGGGACAGAGAACTGATGACGAGGGTAACTAATATTATTAAACGTTTCAGAGCAGTGTTATTTTTATCTTCGCACAAGGTCAGCGAAGTTCCTTGATCAAACGAATGCTGTCTTTATATTCAACTGTTATATTCGTAGTTAATCTACTTTGGTAAGTAAGTCCAGCGAAACACATCGCTTGTCAATGCTTACCAGTTCTATTGAAAACGAATGTTCGATCAACGCATCGATCAATGCTACGAGTAATGGACCGACGCTACGACTTTGATATCGATCTAACTCCATATATTAAGAATAGTAAAAAGCACAGTGCAGAGATAAATATGATGATAAAAATTTCATAATAAACATTTAGCTTCTAAAACTTTAAAACTTTTGAGACTCACTCGACTCGTCTGGAATAAGTTATACAAAAAAATAAAATT
>JANTOQ010085380.1:10967-26996 GCA_027564595.1 Bythotiara depressa | reverse complement strand
CCAATTTATGTCAACTTTGTGTTCTAAATTGGCTCATTGCACCAGCAAATGAACAAATGGACGGTTTTGATCTTTAGGAACAAGTTAGCTTTAATTCAAATTGTCCTTTTCTCCTTTTTTATTATTTCCTTTCCGAAAAATCTCTGTGCGTGAAAATAGTATAATTGAAAGGTGTGCGAAAATTAAAGGGTACACGAGTAAATACTTTTGCTGGGTGTGCGAAAATTTGGGGCGCGAAAAATAGAGGGAGCGAAAATAAAAGGGGCGCAAAAATTAAAGGGATTAAGGTAGTGTATTTCTTGCACAATCACAAAATCAACTCTCAACAGGTAATGTGCTCGGTTCTTAAAGATCAAATTACTTAGATTTAATTTTGGATTTTACAAAGTCTACACTGAAGGCTTCAATAATGGGTGGCTTTTCTAAATGGATCAACAGCAGAAAAACACAGTAATGTTGTAAAAATTGTTTGACCAGTGGAAGATATATTATCTTTGGCAATAACAGTTGCCAATGATATTCAGATTGCATCTAATTATGTACATGTTGTTGAATGTGTCCTGGTGTATATGTATACAGTCAAACTTGGAATTAATGGCCAACATGAAGAAACAAATATCAATTAGAAATAAGTGAGATAGGAGCACTGTGAAAAATGGGTTTCATTGTTTCCTTACACGTAGCCTTTATAATAAGTCCAACCCTTTAATGCATAAATATACCTACTTGTTATATTAAATTTCCCATTGGAAAACTTTATCATTTTTATGAGGAACCAGTGGGTCTTATTAGCTTTTATCAATTTTATTTTACCTTATATTTCCAATAATTAGCCCCCTGGAAAAAAACAAAATAGCAAAGAAATGACCGATGAATTTATTCCTTTTCGGGGACACTGTGCATTAAAGGGTTAAGAATATTATTTCAGTTGGTAGCTCTTTATACTACTCAATTGTGGAATTCTTTGGTTGAGCAGGAGACTTCACTTGACTCATAGTGCTGAAAGAAAACCAAGCTTAAAATACAACTTCACTCATAATCCCTAATGAAAATAACTGACAATTTATGCCTCAGAATTACGGAAGTTAGCCATGTAAAATATACCAAGTATCACCATCACTGTATTGATATTGTATATGTAAAAACGATTCTAACTATTGTAACTATCAGTATATTTTGATTATTGACACAACTGCATGTGATATAAAGAAATAATATTTATAATGATATGATATATTTATCATGTCATAGACCTGAATGATTTAAACGTTAGGCTACGTTTCGAGAGAAACTTCTCTCATCATCGGGCAATGAGATTGTTGAAAAACTCTCGTTTAAATCATTCAGATTCATGTCATGAGAAATATATCATATCATTATGAATTCCAATACTGGACTGACAAACGCTAATATCTTTCATTTAAATAATATTTAGTTTGTAATGTCAATCAATATAATGGAAGATGTTGGTATTTGTTTGGTCAACAGAATTGTTAAAATAATCAACTCATCTCACAAAAAAATATTATGATAATCATAAAATGTTTAACAAAATCGAATTGGGTCAGGGTTATGGCATTTTATTTTGTTGTGCTTGTAAGAACATTTTGAAATTTTGAAATTTACATTTTAAGTAATTTATAATTCCCAAAGGTCATTGATTATGAGATTATGAAGTATTATGATTATCATAATTTTTAGTGCTGATATGTTGTACTAATTTATTACATGAATGGCATTGATCGAATGATTTACTTACAGTTACCTTTGAAAATGAAAATGAAATGAAATTTAAATCATACTGTCATTCTTTATGAATACAATATTTCATTGAAAATACAATTTTTGCATCGTTAGTATTTTCTGCTATATGGCATGTACATTTTACTTTTAAGGGACGTTAATTATCTAGCAAGGCTTTACAATCAATCTAATAATGTGTCTTCCAAAGAGTATTAATGCCAAATAAACTATTACTGCATTAAAATCATTGTAAAAAAATCGTTTTGAAAAAGTATCTAGTACATACAACCCTGCATATAATATATTGGCACAAAGCGCCAAAAATTCAAAAATCAAATTCCACAGGTGCTGCGAAAGTGTTTATTGATAAAACCATGGAAGGAATTAAATTTTTCCAATTTATTTTTCCAGTTTACCAATGGCCTAAGACACACTGATCTTAGGTACTTTGGTAGAGAAGTAACTGTGGCTATACAGCATGGTTGAACAAGGGAAGTTTTCTCGCTATCCACCTAATTGGTCCATTTGAATCCTTTGTGACATAAAATGTGTTGATCAGTAAACATTGGACAGTTTCATACGTTTTTCGATAAATCACAGTGACACATGAGATCCATGGTGTAGTGCTTAACACTCTCACCTTTGACGAAGCGACCCTAGTTCGATTCCCGGCTGGAGCATTAATTTATATCTTGTTTAGGGGTTTATGGATGAGACTTTGGGCAACGTTTCTACGTGGAGGGACCTACTCTCCTCGCAGGGCCATGCCCATTATATGGTATATGTTGTATGCGCCACTAGTCTGACAATATACATTAATTGTCCTCGTCAGCTAGTGGTGCACTGTTGTGTATGTGAGTGTCTGTAAGGTGTTAATACCTAACTTGAATAGAAAAAAACAAAAAAACACAGGAGATCCTACAGTGTTTCTCACCAACACCTAACCCCAATCTCATGCAATTGGCACATGAATGGAAAGGTGCCAAGACACGAATCAGCATAAAACGCCAAAAGTGCCATAATTAATGTCCAGAGTTGTAGTGATGTATCATTTAATGAAGCTCGTATTTATGGCTATTGACCCTCTTGATGGAGGGAATCCAGATCATAGCTTTATCCATGCTCCAATTATCCTTCCATCATGGAAAGTTTTAAAGGGAAGATGCTATGGTTAAAGGGGAATTAATGTTTGACAAATGTTTTTCACCAATTTTAACCTAATCGGAATAAAAGAAAAGTAAAAAAAAGTGATGGAAATTTATTATAAGCCATTTTAAGCGTTTTTAGTCTACAGTTTTTTCTGGAGCACATCAATTTGTGACGTCACTCAACACCGCCCCTGTACGTTGGGAATATTAATAAACATAGGGGTTACTTCAAGTTCAGGCAAAAGTATTATTTAATCAGACTCTTCTGAGGATTTAGATGATACAGTTTGGATTTACATGGGTTATGGAAACGAACCAGAGTTTACAGAACAGGATATTAAAATTATATGTGCTGTTTTTTTTTCCTCATCTCACTACGCTTCTATATCACTGCTGTGGAGATCACTATATAAATATGTTCCATTTACGTGCTAAAGTATAAAGGATCACATCTTCAAGAGAGAGACAGTTAATATTAAAAGAAGAAATATATAACCGATTTTTTACTCATGTACTGTGTGTGTTTGAAAACAATCATGGGAGTTGATGATATAACTCAACTGAGTTTCTGATAAAATCTACCACAGGCGCGGCACTGACATCACGAAGTTAAGTAAATACCCTTTACTTAAATTGCCTATAACTTTGGAATGACCAAACCATTTGACATGAAATAAAAAGCATTTATCTAATATTTTCAAGCTCTGTAACTTAGATTACATTCGAAAGAAAAGTAATTCTGACTTTCATTCTCCTTCAACAACAAACAACAGCAACAACAAGTTAATTTTGATGTTGATATGATGAACAAACACATTTAGATTAGAAATGTTTGTCACCATTCACGACACACTCTTTTTCTCATTCCAGGTGTACCATCTCTTCCACTAGAATTTATAGCTACAAAGCACAAGGATAATCCTCATAATAAGGTAGTGTTAACTTGGAAGATACCGGATAATTTAGCTGGAGCCAACAATGAAACCATTCGTTATCAAATTAAATATTGTGCATCAGGTACTTGCAAAGTTCGTGAAACAAAGGCTGCCCAAACATCATACACAATAACTGATCTCAATGATAACACGAGGTACACAATTTATGTTTCTGCAAGCAGTGTTCGAGGTGTAACATTTGGTAAAGTGGCAATTGTCGTAATTACAACAGATGGTATGTTATATTCATTCTCTTTGTATTTATCCATTATTTATTTAATATATTTTTACGCATCAAAAGCATTACTAACAAGCATAGTCATACTTTTGATGTTCTTCCTTGCATTACCAACGAGCATAGTCACACTTTTGATGTCCTTCCTTGCAGTCATAAATGTTCGTGGTTCAACGCTCATCAAATTTCACAATTTAAATAATTAGTATTTTTTGCTTTGACCCTTTGTCAATGTAATTTCTTGTTTTATTATTTCCTTTTACTGTGTGGTTGTATTTATACACATTTACTATATCACAGGTAACTTTGTTCACCTGTTTCCTGTCTCTGTTTGGTATTTATTTTTCCGAGAATGTTTGCTGGCTCTCAACAGCTTCAGAGTTACATGAGATGTATGAAGTGATAAGATTTTTAAAATTTGGAACACAATAAAGAACATATTATTTAGTCATTGTACTGTAGCTAAATTTCACCTCAAAACTAAATTAGAGATACTTATATTCTTTCATTTTGATCCTAGCATTTCTGTAGGTTAGAGTGTAGGCATGTTGTTCTTTGTCACTGTGGAGCAATCATAAAATATGAGAACAGCATGATACTATAATAAAATCTATTATTTGTTTTCTAAGATAGATAGAAGCAATAATAAAACATTTCAGTCTGGTGTTTGCATGAATATTATCCTCTGTTATGTTGATCATTTTACTTCATTGTAATAAGAATTCATGATATTCACCTCTGCAATAGCTTTAGAAATAACGATTTTTTGCCACTCAGAAGACATTACATTTACACTACAATTTCCTATATAGTATAGTGTCTTCTGAGTGGCAAAACGTTATTATTTCCGAAACATTGCAGTGGTGGATATCATCAATAAGAAACACATTACACTTTGAGGATCGATATCTATGGGTGGTGATGTGATGAAGGAGAAATATCTTGATTTTTGGCTTCTAATTTCAGATTCATTTTAATGCCTGTCAAATTTAATAACTTACTTAATAATCTAACAAATCTTATGCCTATACACTACAAGGTATACTTTGAAAAAAACACAGTGGAGGAGATTACAAGGCATTATGTCACCGAAAAGATGTGGTCAATATTTAAATGACAAAGTATCAATGCCTTATTTTACCACTTTTCAAGCCTGTGTGTATTTTGTCTGCTGGGATTGTGCATTTATGAAAAGAACCTCTGCAGAGGAGACCGTGGCGTCAATGAAACATGCGGCCAATTATTACATTTTGGTGTCTTTTGTCTCAATGCCTTAACATTTATAGTGCCATGATTCCAGGCTTCAAAGGAAGATACATTTTCTGAAAAAAGCCTCTGCGGAGAGAGTAACGTCATGACGTCCCCAAAGGACATGGATGATAATTAGATTTCGATGACAATTCCTTAATGTCCGCGTTTCCAGGCTCCACAGACACTGTAAGGTACATTTCTGAAAATGTGAACATCAAGACGTTACTAAAGGTCATGGCCGATAATTACCATTTGATGACAATGCCTTAGTAAGAATAAGAATATTACTAAGTTATAACCTGTGGAGGAGAGTGAAGGTCGTGATGTCACTGAAAGTTACACTTTGATGGCAATGCCTTAATGTCTTATCTTACCGAATTTCCACGGTTCATGGTAACTTTAAGGTACATTTCTGAAAAACAAACTTGGAACAGGCATTGTATTGAACATGGTACAAGGGTTAACATTGAAAACTTAATCATTTAATGCATAGTACCCCCGGAACGGAATCATATTATTGGTCATATATATTATTGGTCATATATATTATTGGTCATTTTTTTGATATTTCGCTTTTTCCAGGGGATTAATTATTTGAGATATAATGTAAAATAAATTTTGTAAAGCTGATAAGACCCCCTGATTCTTCATAAAATCCAGGAGGTATGCTTATGCATTAAAGTGTTAAGAGACGACAAGTAAAGAGCCATAGATCAATAAATACCTACTTGCATCTGCATATCATGGAAAAGGGAAACCAATTCATCACAAATATTGATGATAAAACCAATTATAGAGACCAGGTCCCAATGTTGCACGCTTCAAGTAATATATTACGAGCTTCTGGTTTTCTATACTAACCACCTGGTTTTCTATGCTTACCACCTCATATATTTTAAACTTCCTGTTCGAAACATTTAAAAATTTATGAAGAACCAGGGGGTTGTATATCAAACTGTTACCAGTTTTATTTTCCCTTTTCTAAGAATTAAACCCCCGGAAAAGGTAAAACAGCAGATCAATGAATATAAGAGTTTACAGTTATATTATTGTCGAGTATTTCCTACTTGTTTTGAAAATATGTATCTAAAGGGTTAACTGTTTACAGTGTTACGATTAAATTAGTGTAATATATTTGTTTCTACAACTTACAATAATTAGTTCAGGAGACAGTTTGCATGCCCAAGTATCTCCTTGCACTTGTGTTGGAAATATATTCTGCATGTTCCGTGAGAAGGATACAAAAGTAATGTCATGGAAATCTTGTTATCAATGTAATGTAACAGTAGGTCAACTGTGTTTTGCTTCAGTTTTCCTTTCCTTCTATATAGAAAATCGCTATTTTGCGAATTCTGTGTTATTGAGGATCACTTGTATTTTTTTGACTGGAGATATTGAGGGAAACGTATCTTTTTGGAATGGCCCTACGCAGAATGCAGAAGGGAGTGGTGAAAACATATGTTTGCATATAAAAGAAACGTATAATTTGTTGCTTCAAATTTGAAGTATTTGCTAATCTGGTAAAGTGATTTATTTCTACATGAACAAAATCAATTTTCTGTGTGTTTCTTCGTACTTTGTAAGTAATTATTTCTAAGAATCTGGCTTCATACAGTATATGTATTACACATTAATTCTAATTCTTCATTTCGAACTGGATTTAGAACCAATATGTAACATGTAACATCAAGTTATTTATTAATATCTATATTACTAAAATCAATTCTCTTAGCAAGTTCTCAGCTGTTGTGGCGGTAATGTTCAAATTATATGAAAGACATTCTACTTCTAAAAGCATATGTTCTAACTGTTTTGTAGATAAAGGATTGAAATCATGGGAAATCGTTTTGTTTATTGTTGGCATGGTTCTATTTGTTATAATAAGTATCGTTCTTGTGTCTTGCTGGAAAAATTTAAAACATATTTACTCTGAACAATATAGACATCCGAAATCAGTGTACAACTATACACCTGCATCCAATGAAGGTTACCTAGAAGAGGAAGGAGTATAGTGTTGCATAGAAAAATATATTTCTTAGTTTATATATAAAACGCACATAATAGCTGATTACATAATCAAGTTTAATGAAGTTTGTGGTAATAGGAAAAAAAGAAATAAAATGTAGTACAAACATTTACTTCTAGCAATATATAGCAAGTCCAAATACATTTTTTCACACCTACATGATTTATACATATTTTATTTGTATGTATACAGTTTAGTTACTTCATTGTTAACCATAACGTGTGCTTTTTAATATGCAAATGCTCATAGTTTAAAGGTTGTTATATATTCTAAAAGTTTATAGAAACCATATCTGTTCCAATTATTAAGTGCACAGCATTATTACGATCACTGCACGTATATTACATGCTGTTTCTGTATATCTAAATGAATGAAGATATTTACTGGATGTTGTAATTTTAATTCACATGTGCCATTGTGGTATTACTTAGCTTCATAAGTTTTTAACAACTTATAACAAGCTACTGTTATACCCTTGCAAAATGGAGATGGTGTTATGCCCATGCAAAATGGAGATGGTGTTATACCTTTGTAAAATGGAGATGGTGTTATACCTTTGTAAAATGGAGATGGTGTTATACCTTTGTAAAATGGAGATGGTGTACTTCTTGGCTAAAATATTATTCATACATTTCACGTGTAATTCACAATGTACCATGATTGGTGGTTTACTCAAAGTAAACACCCTCATTTTAAAAATAGCATGATTACCCTCCAGAAAATTGAGACTTTCTTTCTTGTGTTCTATTCCATAGAGTGTCCATAGAATGAGAATGTTGTAGGTAATGTCAGGAAACATGCTAAAAGCAGGGCTGCTGGTGTATTTTCATTAAAAACGACGGAATAGTAACTAATTATATACAATTCATATTAACCAAGAACTGCCTTTAGGTCAATATTCGGAGAGACAAACCCCACTCTGTCGGCGTTACATACTTCAAGCATTGCCCAACCTTCGTTTTAACCTGTTAAAAATTCTAATAATTAAATATAGTATACAAATGACCGTAGTTAACGACCAACCACTTAGACAAGTGAACAGGAACGAAAAGTAAAGAATATATAAAAATAAATTGATGCTAAAGTTGCTTCAAATTTTAAAAGAAAGTTTCAAAATAAAAGTAATTGCCAGGTGAAAATGTTCCCTAATCCAGTCCTTCACTTATATTGAAATCATATTCTTAAAAATATATACTATGGATATGGCTTCATAGATTAGCTACTATTAAAGAAATGTTTAATCAGCAAAACAAAATTTAATTTTAAAAACAATGCAACATATTATTCACAATATTCAATCGAAAGATCAAATCGTTGAAATTGATACATTCAATTTGGAACGACAGTATTTTGAAATACTACATAAATAAATATACGGTTCATCGTCTAGTTTGCTCACTGATATTTCGAAAACGATTAGTTTTCAACCCATAGTTTTTCAGAAAGATTTTATATTACGATGTGTGACCATGAAATTTTCAGACTGTCAATCGAACATTTTTGAAATCCTTGGGCATTGTCAGAAAATTCATAATCTCTAAATCTCCATTGAAAGCACACGGAAATAATTTTGATAATTGACTAATTGGTAAATTCATTTTCTATTTTCCCCTAATAATTACTCACTGCAAACAAACAATAAAATAACAAAGAAATGTCTAATGATTTTATTCACATCTGGAGACAATAGAGACTAAAGGGTTAAGCATTAGAACAACTTCATGGCTTAACTAACTAAGAGTAAGAATGTTCCATATGAAAAAATTCAAACTAGGTGCATATACGGGTTAAAAATTTAGAAAGTATCCAAAAGTATGAAATAAATAAACAAATTTTTTTATTTTGAATTTTGCAGACAAAGTTTGTTTATTTAAAAATTATTATATTTTACATTATTGATTATTATATTGATTTTGTAATTTTTGTAAATAACAAAAAAAATTTTATCCACACAGTTTTTTTGTATAAAACATTTCTTAATCACGGAAAGAGTTTTTACCAAAATAATGGTTACTGTTTTGATGGGTTATATATATTATATATTATATTATATTATATATAATTATATATTCAGTAACTATACCTTATTATTTGTACTATATAGCATATTTCAAACACCCTATTGTGTATTCTTGCATTTTCTAACTTGCAATGCTCTTAAAAATACCATTGCAGAGTACCAGCGAAATCTGCTTGTACATTTTATGGAAATAAACACGAGAATTTTTCAAACTTTAAGGAAACTAATAGTTTTCTAACAAACAGATATCTGTTTAGTCGAGACGTACGATCTGTTGGACAACAAATGTTATCTTTAGTGTTTTGCATGAAGAATATTTTTGAATATTAACCATTTGATAAATGCCAGTCTATTGATAAATACTGGAGTTTGAAAGTGATGATAAGATGGCAAGAATTTGTAGATAACAGGTGGTTTAGCATTGTTTGAAAAAAAGGTGGAAGTTATTTGTTCTCGTTTGTTTTTGTTTTTTTGTAACTGGCCCGAAAGTTTACATAAAAAACTTTAGTCTCATGACGAGTGTTTTTCACACCAAATTTATTGTATTGATCAAACCATAGCTTTGTAGATGCAGTAAATTACTGCAATACATATATATATCTTAATGTTACGTTGATTTGATCTTATTTGGTGTGTGGTGTTTAAGTGTTATTTTTTAGTGTTTCATGATTTTGTTTCCTGCTGTCAATGTTCTGATTGTATTTTCAGTTCTCATTTGTTTTGTTGTTTTATATTTTTGCGGATAACATTACATCAATTACCAAATAAATAAAACAATTTCCTCATGTTGCCCAAACATGACGCCATTGCCTTGTCATCTTATGAATCACTTGAACCAGAGCTTCTTCAGTGAGCGTATGTTGTGATATTGACCTCTATGCAAAGTCTCTAGACATTACCAGTTTCCTGGTTGCAGAGATATGTAGAAAAGTCTATTGGAGGTGTTTAATCCAATTTTATTACTTCGCAAATACATTTAATCGGGTAGTATTACGTGGAGGCCGGAAAGTTAATTGAGAGGATAGGTTGACAATGCATAGTAAACTAAGAGTTAAGGAATTATATTATCTGAGATTAAACAGAAAGATGGTGGTTAATATTATCCAGGAAATCGTGTGCAAATTGTGGCATATTCCGTGCACCTAATTTATTCAAAATTCGTTCAATGTGCTTATTTCGTTCATGTGTACATGACTCCCGGGAGGAAAATACTAAGCTATACTACCTCTGACAGCCATGTGGAACATGATATGGAGAACGGTTGTGGAGAATAGAAGAAAACGAATGTAAATATGTGTCATTTTTTTGTAGATGGCCCGCTGAAATCATGGGAAGTCGCATTATTGTCTGTCGGATTGACTCTTTTTGCTATAATATCCGTTCTATTGGTGTCATGCTGGCATAAATTGAAGCACAAGTACTCACAACAGTACAATCCGAAAAAGGCAACCTTTCCAGTTGCTAATGACGGTTTTCAGGACGATCCCGTGTAGCATTGCGTAGAATTTGAAGTTTAGACTGAAAACACATAGATAGAACACTTAGTTGACGCTTTAAATTTACGTTGCTTATTTTATAATCAACTGGACAAAAAAGGAAATATTTGAAAACTTCTGTATATATGTACCAATAACAATTTATACGCAGCATATATGCGTTATGAGTTTTTTTTGTTATTGTATATGCCATAGATGCTACATTCGTCAGCTCTTTTCTTTTTTCCTGTTAGTTGTGACAGTCAACGACAGATCCCCATTTACATAATTGAGTTTTTTAAATATTGTATATTAAATTTTGTTGCATTTTTGCTTTGTTACTTTGTTATTTTGTTATATTAAGGTTTTGTTTATTAATGCCATCTATTCAAAAAAATTTACCAGCTCACTAACTACCATACACATTTTGCAGCCTTTCCATTGATTGCATATTTTGCTTTGTTGCATTTTTGCTTTGTTATATTACGGTTTTGTTTACTAATATAACCTATTCAGTTATTTTATCAGCCTACCTCCATACACACTTTGCAACTTTTCCATAGCTTTTCCATGGTTGCTGAATCTGTTGAGTATATAATCAACAAACACGGTGTCATTTTAAGGTCGTAAATTGTGTAGATTAAACTGAAAGACGGTTGACAAGCAGACAAGCATTTCCCTTGTTACCTAATTAAAGGTTAATAACTTTGGAGAGGTTGTAGTGGTATAGAGGTTACGAGCTAGGGTCCTGTCACCGCACAGCGTGGAGGACGACCTTTTCACTAAATCCGTAGATCATTTTGATGTCCTTGTGTGCGCCACAAGTAATGTCAATGTGATACATTAACGTGCTTCTGTAGTGAGCTCTTTTTATGTGCATGTATGGAAAGCTCTCAGTGCTGAAAGAAACAAAAGTAAATTTGGAACACTGTTAAACTGTTTCTTCCTGTTCAAAGAAAATTGACACTAAAAAAAAATAATTGTATATTGTATATTGGGACACGGAAAACTGAACCAAATTATTTTCTCGAAAGAAGACGCATAGACATCGGTGGAGATGAAGAAATATACTACTGAGAGTGCTTTAACTATTAGTGTATAACCGTACCCCCTGGTTATATTAAGCATCCATTGGGGAATCTGCCCCTGTCAGTTTTTCTGCAATATCTTTTGAACCGCTAGGGTAAATGGGCTGAAATTTTAAAATAAGATTTTGTTTAGAAATCAGAAATAATAATTAAATATGCTAACTTTATTTGATAAAATATCCTCAGGCTTATTTACGAAAACATAAAGTAGGTCCAAATTTCTTAGAAACCAATGGGTAAACAAATGTCTGGGTAACGTCATCAGTACAGTGATTTTTGGACCAAACGTTTTGTTTTGCCTCCAAGGGTTTCTGTGCCAAGTTATGTTGTTATTGCACGTCTTTATAAAAAGTTGAGTTATTGAAGTAAATAATTAATAAACGCTTTGTAGGGGTGTACCTCTACGTTTCATTTACCATTTTCCTTTGCGGAGACAAACTAACATATTCATAATTTTATAGTTTACACTCTTTAAGTTACTTGATCACAGATGCACTCCGCCGGGAATTCCACCTCCTAGTTCTGAACAGCCCCAAAAAGCCTAGTCTTTATTAATAAGCAGGTTGCGAATATTATAATTAACATGTCTTTGAATACTTGTTCATCTCCAACTAATTTTATGCACCCCTCTGAAGTATGACGACGTTTTAATTTTGTTCGTTTGTTGATATTTTAATGTTGTTTGTTGTTGTTTGAATGTTTTGTAACATGTGTTATGTTTGAGTTATTGAAGTAAATAATTAATAAACACTTTGTAGGAGTGTACCTCTACGTTTCATTTACCATTTTCCTTTGCGGAGACAAAATAACATAATCATAATTTTATAGTTTACACTCTTAAGTTACTTGATCACAGATGCACGCCGTCACATCCGCCAGCTATGGATTAGGATGAAGTTTTATCAACTTTGTCGACAGATTGACTTACGTAATTCTAATAATAGTAGCATCCGAGAAATTCAGAATGTTTTTAAAGAAACTATTTGAGGAGGAGAGTGCGAAAAAACGTTAAGATTGAAAGTTTTTCTTATGTAACTGATTGATGTTATTGTTTTCATTATTTTTTATTTTTTATATACACTTTGTATTTTATTATTAGGCTATTATTTACATATGTAGCTGATAAAGAAATACAAGCTCGTATAATCTACAAAGATTCATCAATATATAATAAATAATAATAGAATAAATAACTCATAATGGTTAAATCTAACAAAAAAGGTCTCGTCGTTTGTAACAGGAAATTTAGTTTTAGGAATGAAAATGGAAATTTTTAAGTGATTGTTGAGGCAAGGAGACATGTTTATACTCATCACAATTTTTATAGCTAAACCCAAAAGCATACTAATACTGTATGTAGCATACGACATGACACGACACGATACGGCTAATCGCGTATAACAATACAATAATACTAACACGCGTATCTTTTGTACAGAACCCATGAATGCATATTGTCCTTGCAAATGAGTCATTTGTAATCTCTTTGCTGTTTCGTTTTTAAACCAGGTGTTTGATTATTGGAAATATAAACTTAACTGAAAACTCGCTGATATTTAATATAATTATATTGGTTTTTAACCATCAAATATTCTTAAATATTTACTTACAAGGCCGTTAGGAATCTGGCGAATAAGGCCCTTAGGAACCTCATTACTGTTCAGAAATCTATTTTCAATTTTTGTTTAACCCTCATGGCAAAAAAAAGAAAACGTGTAGTTCTAAATTACCGTTATCTTCGGATAAACGCTTATCCCAAATAAACGCCTACCTAAGCAACTGGATATTGAAATACCTAAACGCTTATCTCGAATAAACGCCTAGAAAACTCCACATTACTATATCAGCACCACCTATAATCCTGGTTATATATATTTGGCACAACATACCAAATTAACCAAAATGAGTTCCACACAAGTGATTTTTAAGTGAATACACATATAAAGACCTTAGAAGTTAAACTTTCCCAGTTTACCAATGACTAGAAAGTAACGCTTCTCGGACTAATGGCTAAGATCAAGTGTAGCTTTTTTTTACACCTCTGATCCAATGGTCATAAGCTGAGAGGCAGTTTTTGTTTTTTGCTTCGCTCTAGGTTTAGTGGTTATACCCACGTGTGCATTGCTACTAGCACACCTCTGGTCCAATGCCCATTTTTCCCAAGAACATGTTGCGACCTTTATACTGGGAGCTTCATGCTGGTAACAGGCGAACCGGAGAGACAATTTAGCCTTCTTCGGGGGTTGCATACCGATTGCACTTCTTTTCCAATAGACTCCTGTTAGGTTCTACCGCAGGATTGTACAAGTCTATGGATTTGAAACCGGGTGCCTCTCCAAAAAAAAAAGAAAGAAAAAAAGATCAAGTGTAGCGAGTTTACTTTCCCAGTTTACCATTGACTAGAAAGTAACGCTTCTCGGCCTAATGGCTAAGATCAAGTGTAGCTTTTATTTTTACATCTCCGATCCAATGGTCATAAGTTCAGGGGCACTTTTATTTTGTTACTTCGCTTCTAGACTTAGTTGTTATGACTATGTGTGCATCACTTTGCACACCTCCGGTCCAATGTCCATTTTGCCGGTGAACATGTTGCGACCTATATACTGGGAGCTTCATGCTGGTAACAGGCGAACCGGAGAGGCATTTTAGCCATCGGGAGTTGCACACCGGTTGCACTTCCTTTCCATTAGACTCTCTGTTTGCTCTTCTGCAGGATTGCACTTGTCTACGGATTGGAAACCGGGTGTGTCCATAAAATCTTTGAAAAATATTAAGATCAAGTGTAGTATCTTGGATATTATCTCAGTAACGGTTCCTTGAAGTCATGCCATGTTAAAAACATTAATTTTGGCAAAAATCATTACTTGATAAGGAATGATTTTGTGTTTTTGACAGGTATGGCTTCTTGGGACCTGTGAAAGGACTTTATTCCGGGAGAATCACGGCTGGTCATTTGGGTTGGGGACATGTCGATCCCTGCTTATTTTTTTAGGAGGATTAACATGCTGGTAACAGACGGTCCAAGGGGTATTTTAGCCTTCCTTGGAGAGTTTACTCCGGACAGCACTTCCTGTTCCTAGTATTTTTCTAGTGCGTAAGCGCCGGACTGTTCTAGGAAATGAGGACCGGGTGACTCTTACCAAAATACCAAGGATCTTAAGTACTTTGGTAATGAAGTTTGACTTTGGTTGTACAGCACCTGTGAGCGGAGGGTCCATTTGTGTCCTCTGTGACGTTACAAAACAATGAAAACCTTAAATCATGTACAATTTCCGAGGTTTTTCTTAAGAACGCATGCATATTTGCATGCTTACCAACTTTCTAGCTTGATTGTAGGTATTTATTCAAAGATATACGGATATCTGTATAGCACGGTATCATGGATACGTTAGACTTAATGTAGGTAGAAAATGTGTTCCGCAAGCAGAATAAGCGCATAAAAATAAAATTGGGGAAGTGTTGTTTTAAAGACCTTAACGAGAGAAACCACGATTTATAGTTTAAAAGATAAGATCTTTGTAGGTTTTTTAAATTTTACTATATATATATATTTCGCCATCAATGATAAACATTTACAAGTTACAAGTAATGTTTTTGTTTTTGGATTTATGTTACTGTTACTACCCTATTACCCCGCCTATAAGCCCGTGGGCTTATAGGCGGACCACTTTTGTCATTCTGTAAAATCCTTTTGGCATTCTGTAAAATCAAAAGAACTGATTATTTATTTATTTCCTGTTAATAACTTTATAATTATAGGTTCTGCTATTGCTAATTAGTGTCTAAAGTCTTTAATTTCGTACACACAGGGTACCTCAAGGCCATTGTTTCTATAATGTCATTCTGGATAATAATTATATGTGTATTTCATATTTGCTGTATTTTAAGCGGATTGATACCTACATACGCGTTTTTTATTCTTCCCTAACACTACCGAGGTATTTCAAGGGGTCAATTTGAATACGCCCATGGGCCTTTAATCGGAACACTTTTGATATTTCCAATTTTCAAAATCTCTTGATTTTCAGTTATAAGCTCATGGGCTTATATGCAGGGTAATAGGGTATATAAAAGAATAAACATTAAGCTCATGGGCTTATATGCAGGG
>JANTOQ010085380.1:0-10867 GCA_027564595.1 Bythotiara depressa | reverse complement strand
ATGGGCTTATATGCAGGGTAATAGGGTATATAAAAGAATAAACATTAAGCTCATGGGCTTATATGCAGGGTAATAGGTAATAGGGTATATAAAAGAATAAACATTAAGCTCATGGGATTATATGCAGGGTATAGGTAATAGGGTATATAAAAGAATAAACATTAAGCTCATGGGCTTATATGCAGGGTAATAGGGTATATAAAAGAATAAACATTAAGCTCATGGGCTTATATGCAGGGTATAGGTAATAGGGTATATAAAAGAATAAACATTAAGCTCATGGGATTATATGCAGGGTAATAGGTAATAGGGTATATAAAAGAATAAACATGTTTTAAGTTTTAAGAACAATATTATTTTCCTGTTGTCCAGAATTATTATTATTATTTATTATTATTATTTATCTATTTGTGAGAAATGAGAAGAACTAAATAAATTCAAAAATAAATACAACAGATGATAATAACAGTACTGTTCACGAATCATCCACCTGAAAGTCAAATTCGTAAAGGTTACAAATCTAGGGTTAAATGTTATAAATCAACAACCAAAGTTTACACGAAACTCTGAAATAACTTAAAAGCTTGTACGGAAGAGAGGAATATCGCTTAAATATGTTAATTATGCATTGCACTCCTTCGTGGTGCTTTTTCCACGCTTTAGATAAGGTATTTATTTTCATCTAGATGTCGAGTTTGCTAAGTGGAAAATTGTTGTCATTGTTCTCGCGGTCGTCTTGTTTGTCGTGATGTTCATATTAGGAATTTGGTATTATTTGTCAAAGAAAAAAAGATACCGGCATTTTGAATTAGCTACCTCTGTAATGGCTGGAGGAGAGGCAAACAAAGGTCTCGAAGAGGATAATGTCTAAATATCCATGTAAGAAGTGTTCTTTTTTTCCACTTGAAAAATAATCTGACTTCCAAATATTTTATCGAGTCGTTTGTTCTTATCTTCTTCCTACTCTTAATATTATTTCTATTAACCTTATATAATGCCTCGCTCCCTGTCAATTGTAAGTTTCATAATAGTAACCCTTATAATTTTATGAATGATCAGGGGGCTTATCAACTTTTAACAACTTTAATTTTCCTTTTATTTCCCCCTGGAAGAAGCAAAACAGCAAATAATCTTATTATATCTCTTGATCTGTATGGAATTAATCTTTGGAATTTTTACCAGCGTCACTATGGACTATTGTATTGACAATTATGTCAAAATATTTGACCCATGACTTCATAACAGGTGCTACTGACGTCAGCAATTTACATGGGGTTTTCGGTGTTATTACAGCAAGTGCATTGGTTTTCCTTTTAAAAGGAAATGTTTTCTAAATATATAATCAGCTATGCTACAAACATAAGTAAATATGTTATAATCAGACCCTCTATTGTTAAGGATACTGTATACATTCATCACAAATATTTTCGATTTTTTTTTCTGTACGCATATTAAAGCTAAGTTATTAATAATATTTATTCTGAATAAAAAGTATAAAATTTAATTTGGGTTACATGGAAAAGAGAAGATAAAGATTTTTCGTAATGATTTCCTACTTACTATTACGTGTTTACACAATGCAAACTATAAAGATTATATAAATTTATTTGAGCATTTGCGTCATTAAACATAAAAAAAAACATTACTGATTTTATTAATACAAAACAAAAGCTTTATAATGCAAAATGAAAGCTCCAAGTACCCGTACTTTACCGAAACATACTGAAAACGATTTCATTGGGAAGATAATCAATTAAGCTACAAAACGGTGTCTCATTTTTCGTTTAAATTACGTTGTTTCATTTTTATTGACGTGTAAAGACTATTGTAATTTATAAAGAAAATGAGTAAATTACAACTTTATACCGATGATATAGAAAAAGTGAGACACCGTTTTGTTAAGGTTAGAACGACGTTTCGAACCATATTTTTTTTTCCGAAAAAAAAACATGTTGAGGGGACTTGGAGCTCTTTTAAGCGAACTGTATAAAAATAAGTTCAATATTTTTTTATTACTTTCCACAATGGGGTAAATTAACAAGAACTACATAGTTAGATAGAGGAATTATTCAGCATTCAGAAAATATATACTTTTATATATAAATTATTAGAAGAAAGCGAGATATTTCTAAAAACTGAACATGTGATGAATGTATACAGTATCCTTAAAAACACAAATTAAAGCTTTAGGGAGAATTTGGTTTTTGATCATATTTTTAGCAAAAAGGTTTTGACATTACCCCCTGACAGGTGGAATTTTTAAAAACATTTTTACGCCATTTTGCTTCTTAAGGCGGGTTTCCACGCGACGAATTAATTCGCGCGAAGCGAAAAGGTGATTCCTTTCTATTGTTTAATTCGCGCGACGAAAAAAAAGTAGAAATGGTTTCTACTTTTTTTCAATCGAAATTTGACGCAAACCAATCAAATTGCAGGAAAAATTCGCTTCGCGCGAATTAATTTGCCTCGTGGAAACCCGCCTTTATAGAGACAAAATTTCAAGTTAATAAACTTTATGCGTGCGATCAAAAGTTATTAATAGAGTTAAACCTGTTATATACATAAGCTGACATTGGAATTATATGGGAAACTAATGTTGGTTCCAGCTGACAAGACGGCCTGGTTCTTTATAATATTAAAAAGGTGCCCAAAAGAACTTTTCTATAAGCAGGAGGTATATTCAACTACTCAGGTCATCCCCCAACTACTCAGGTCATCCCCAACTACTCAGGTCATCCCCAACTACTCAGGTCATCCCCCAACTACTCAGGTCATCCCCAACTACTCAGGTCATCCCCAACTACTCAGGTCATCCCCCAACTACTCAGGTCATCCCCAACTACTCAGGTCATCCCCCAACTACTCAGGTCATCCCTAAAAAATTGTTGGTTTGCTGTAACCGACCCTCATAAAATGTCCGTAGTATAAATATTTATTTTTTCCTGCCTACCGTCCCAAACTGAAAATCCCCAGATAGTTACAGCAAACAAACAATCTCTTAAGTATGGCCTTACTTACCAATCTAAATATACAGGTTGTTTCGTTCTTCTGGAATGTATAGGTGTCTCATAAAATTAACTCTTTATTACTAGTATATATATTTCATATTTATATATATAAGGGAAATATATAGGTGATTCAGAATCAAAATAAGTACATGGAATGTTTCTTGTAAATATTACTGCCATATCATTTTGTTGTAGTAGTTGTTTTTCGCGACGCATCGAGATTACAGAATCTTGAAGATCACTTTGACAACCAATCTTACCTTTTGATTTTCAATCAAACACCGGGACTCAAAAGTGTGACTTATCAATCTTCCTTATTTTGAATAAAGTTTTGTCACATTCAATTAAATCTCGTTACCTGAACTGGTTTCTTTGTGTTCGTTTAGATGCAGACCTTGAAAATTGGAAAGTTGCTTTGATTGTGATTGCCGCAGCGATCTTCATAATAATTTGTATCTCTGCAGTAATAATGTGGCATCTCAAATCGCGCACAAAAGAATATAGCACTCAAGAGAACAATAGTAGAACGAATAAAGCATTCGAAAAGGAAGATGCTGTGTAAACACCCTCCTTCACAGACTTTATTCACTCTCCTTCACAGACTTTATTTAATTACACGACATTACTTATGAACAGTTTAATTAGTTATAATAGCTATTAATTATGCAGATATTATCTTAATTAACCACGTGCCATTGGAAGGTACACTGACTCTCTTCCAACATATGCAGTTTTCATTACGACTTTTTCTATTCATAAAACGTGTTGTTGACATCAATGATAATGTGTTTTATTCTTTTATCGAAACAGCGAGTAAGATGAAATCATCCAATGGTTTTTCACTACATTAAATCATTTCGTTGGCTGTGCGTCATATATTTTTTCTTTAACCGCTGAAAAACATTGTATATCTCTTATTGAGCATCAATTCGGAAATGTTTTAGATCATATTTTTAAGGACCGTCTTGAGCACAGTGACAATAATTTTAAAACCATTTTAATTATTGAGCAGGGTTTGGATATAATAACCTCTAACCATTATTGCATTCATATATTCCTAATTTTGTCACTCTCAAATGCAGCTTTTTTGGTGAAAAGAACCAAAATGTTTGAAACCTCCTGGGATTAGTGGTAAGCAATATCGTTACCTAACGTCGAGATTTCTGTATAGTATGTGTGAATAGTTGATGGTATTTAATTTTGTAGATTAGATTATTATCAGTGATTAAATCGGTACCGGTGTATGTAAATCATATGTATTTAAGTTTTAAGGACATTTTTATTTTTTATTTTCTCTTTTCTTATTAAATAAATCTCAACTTCAATGTTTGTTAAATGGACTGTGGTGAAATGTGACGTCACGACGGGAAATTATCACTGTGCAGTTGTTAATGCAATATTGCCAACATTTTCTTTTATTTATAGTTCTACCCGTTGATTATTTCCACCACCAAATGTTTTGTGTATAGTTGTGACAATTAAATATTTTACTGTATAAACATACCTCCTGGAGATTTAAATTTTCTAATTGAAAATCTTTATAATTGTTTGAAGAACCACGAGGTGTGATACTGTGTTATCAACGGAAATAATCGAGTAGTGATCAGGGTCAGTAACCTGGAAAACCTTGGAATTAATTTTATTCCCTGGAAAGGACTGGAAATGTGGTTTTTAGGAGGGTGCGGAAAAGTCCTTGGAACATATGTTTTTGGAATTGTTAGATTTATGTTAAAACTATATGATTATACAGCCCTTTGTTTGAGTGACAAAAGTGTAAAGCTTTTTTAGATTGCCTGATTGCCATTTTGCATATTTTTAATCTATGTTTAACGCTTTATGGTGAGAAAAGGAAGAATTTCATTTTTGGTTTTGAGTAGCCTGGAATGATTTTATCCATTTTATCCAAATCGTTTAGTGAGTAAAGTAACGGTAAGATAATCATTTATTTTGAATAGTGGATTTTGATTTATTTAGATGTCCTTCATTATTTTGTCCTGCTATTTGCAATTATAGAGTAATTTCTTAAAATAATTTCATGAATTTTATTGGAAATTCTTTTAAATTTGGAAATTATATTTAATACATTTCCATTGTTGATACAGATATTTTGAGATAATGTCTTTGTTTTATTAAGTGTAGATATTTTTGAGTAAGATTTCTGCTCTTGTTACACAACTGTTATTGTTTACCCTTCAATCCTCCTTGATCTCCTCCCAGGATCTGTAAATTGAAAATGTATTGACACGTTCTGACTGAAAGGCTTAAAGGTGTTGAATGTTCTCGTACATGTCTCTCTAAATGAATAGGGATGCATCAAATGAAGTGTATCTATCGAGCTTAATGTAAAGCAGAGTCCTTAGAGATATATTGTTAACAGGAAATCTCGAAATATATTATCAGTAATAGTAATGGAATATAAAGATGAGGAAGAAAAAGTTTGTATAAATATTTGTGGGGATTTCAAATCTCAATTATCACGAAATAACCAGAAAGTACCAAAAATTGTTCTTCTTAAATTTGAGAGCAATAATCAAATACACAATGAAACAATATTTTTCAAAGAACTTCGAACAACGTCTTTTAAAAGAAGCAATATCAATATTAATATTAAGACTTTTGAATATTTAATTTCAATCAACTTTTTTAAATCAAAGACTTAAAGGGAAAATATGTTTAAGGAAACGTATATCTTTATCTTACGTAAGTCCCTGTGCAGAACGTAATTTTGTTTCGTTTCTTGAGCCTCGTTATTGCTTGTGTTTAGGGAATTATATTTGTTAGGGAAATAATGTTTATCTCCCAGTTTTAAAGCAATGTGACATCTTGTTTGATCGTTTCTTTATTTTAATTACAGAAGCAAAGGAAATAATTAAAATGTTTATGTAGGTTGAAGACGATGCTCCATTTGACTGTTATTCGTACTACTAACTCCATACCTACATACATAATTGCAGTTGCATAAAGGCCTCTTCTTTCCATCGTCAACCATCCACCTGATCAATTGTTCTCTTCCAGCAACGAAAGAACAAAGCTGGTTGATTTAGTTGACAGTGTGTCTTGCGTAACTAATTCTTATTAAGTCATTCAGCTACAAAATGTATTGATTAAGCGAGACAGATAATATCCTATTGGCTTCTCATCGGAGGTACATGTAAAGTTTTGATTTAAGACTGTTTTCCATTAAGCACTTTTGTCGCGCGCGTGATTTTTTCCGCTTTGAGCATGCGCAGTATGTGAAAATGTCGGCTGATCAAGCGATAAGATACCGTCGCGAAGAGAGAGAAAATAGTTGGACATTGCTCTACCTTTTTCAAGCGATCTTTGACGATTTTGAGTAATCAACCAATCAGATTGAAGCATTGAGTAAACATTAAAAAAAAAAAAATGGCGTCGCAACAACTTGATTCACTTCGCAGTTTCTTGCAGCGAAAACAGCAATCTACAACCAAGCACCAGTTTAATATGCAGCAGCAACTACTTCAGCAAGTTCAACTACAAATCTTTCTGCTCCGCCAGTGGATGAAGAAAACTGTGAACTTATTCTGTAGCTGGATGCAATAGTAACCTGTGCATCTCCCCATCACTAAGTATCTTAAAGTAACGCACAGCCTTTCAGCTGGACATGTAGTTGTGTCTGCCATAAATGATTATTTTATATGTGGACCAACCCCCATGAAAGCCACGTTTCAAAAACTGATGGACTCATTCTAAAGTTTCTGAAAAAGTACTCGTAATCAAATAGTCTTAGGTCTTTGACTAACATATTGAATTCTCCTTTCTGTTCTCGTTCATCAAATATTTTGCGCACCCAGTTACGCATGCGCACCCAGATACTCTTTTTGTATTCATTTAAATCCTTTCGTAAACGTCTTTTCAGAATAAGAAGGATTAAAAAAAAAAATTTGAGCAAATGACGTTTGCTGATATCAGCCATGTTTGTTGTTTTAAAAATTCTCGCGCTAACTTTGCGCCGAATGGAAAACGGTTTGGCGGAAAAAGTCGCGCGACAAAAGTAGCTTAATTGAAAACAGCCTTTAAACTTTGTTTAATCTCTACTGCCTCGTGTACGCGTACTAAGAGTTGGAGAAATTTTGATTAACTGAAAAGAAAAGAGACGAAAAGTTTACTTGTAATGTTGACACTATGGTGTATAACAATTCGTATTGGTTTATTTGTTATGGAGATAAACTCTTTACTATAAAAAATTATTTGTGATATTTCGGAGGATACAAGATACCTTCGTTCTCAAGCTGAACATTCAACAAACTGAAGATATATTTTGTTTGCTCTGTGTACTCTGAAGAAAACTTAAAAAAAAAGAAAACTGGGAAAAACTGCCCCGAGTGCTCTCGTTGCTGTCCTTTTTTACATGTAGTTTACAGGTACAACTTTTAGAGCATCGCATAAATTAAGAGCGATGTTGATATTGTTGAAAACTTGCTAGAATGTGGCGAACATACCATACTACTTGCTAGAATTTGTTCCGATTGTCATGTGTATATAATTTATTCAAAAGAGCATGCAAAAATGAGAGCAAAGAGAATAACTTCTGAGCACCAAAAAAACGCAAAAATGTTCGCAATAAAGTTTTGACTGTGAATAGTAAGTAGAAAACTTCTGAGTACTCTCAAAGCTCTATTTACTCTCAAAGCTCTATTTACTCTCAATGCTCTATTTACTCTCAATGCTCTATTTACTCTCAAGGCTCTATTTATTCTCAATGCTCTATTTAGTCTGCTCCAAGAACATAGCAAACAGAATCACTTTCCTATGCTCTCAACACTCTCAAAAGTACCAAAAACCGGAAGTACTCAGAGCAAACGGAGCACACAGAGCATAAAAAACGGACTCTAAGAAACCGTTATACATCAGTTAATATGGAATGTCTTCTTTTCACTGACTTGAGCAATGTTTTCCATGAACGTGTTGTTACGCACTGTCCTTAGCTGACATAAATGGCATTCGAACGTTTCTTAGACATTTCTTTCGAAATATTTACTTTCTATTTTTGTGGTATTTCTGTTATTCCAAATGAACTTTCCTTGACAGGTTTTGGAGTGTTCTGAAATTGCTGACTTATCCAATCGTATCAGATGTAAATAATGGTAAAGGTCAGCTGTGTATTTATAATAATCTAAAGAGAAATATAATAAATACTATAACTACGGAACCGAGAGGTTTTAACTACACTGGAACTACAGTGGAACCTCCCTAATTCGAACTTGCAAGGTACCGGAAGATTTGTTTAAATTAGAGATGTTTCGATTTAGGGTTCTTGCTAAAATTACCCAAAATATATTTTTTAAATTCAAATATTGAGGAGGGAAAGGTTCTATTACTTTGTTTGCTTTTAAGTCATTGATAAGTTCAATTACTTGAGGAGAAGTAGAATCCTTACAATTATAAAATCACAAGAAATACATGGTATAAAGACATCATCATCTCTTCATGAATTAATGTTGCACATCCGTTAGCTGAAGCTTGAATCTCCTCTCCATAATCCCTAAACAAATTGAACTTCTCCATAATCCCTAAAATATTGAACTTTTTAAGCAATTCAGTTACTTGAATTAACTTTATCAGCATTTGGACATATTGGTGCCGCACCATCTTCATCGTCATCATCCAAATAGTCAACTATAACAAAATCGATATTGGTTCCACAAACGTCAATCGTTTTTCTGCATCTATTTGTTTTGCATCGTTTGTACTAAAACCCTCGAGTGCAAGATTAGGACTTTTGCCCTTTAACATTGCAATGGCTTCTTCTAGATTTTTTATTTTTTATGAAGAGACGCAGAATGTGACGTTAATATAACAGGCAAGCGAGTCAAATTTGGAGATAAAAAAGTGACATCAACTTCATTTTTTTTGAAAGACAGACTACGTGAGTCTATTTCAGAAAGAACGTGTAAAATGTATTTTAAAGAAAGAAGAAATTTCAAACTGCCTGCATTTTTGAATAAAAAGCTGAAATTGGAGAGGTATTTATTACCCCAAGACAAAAAATCTCTTCAAATAAAGGAGGTTTTGAATAAAGGAATAAATTTTTAACCCTATTAAGCCTGGGCTATTTTTGTTTGGTGGGGGGATTATGGAATTAAGCTTTGGAATTTTCACCAGAGTTACTTTGGACTATTGTCTTGACAATTATGTCAAAATATTTGACCCATGACGTCATAACAGGTGCTATAGACGTCAGCAATTTACATGGTTTTTTTCGGTGTTTTTAAAGTAGGTGCATTGATTTTGGAAATATTTTCTAAATATGTAATCATCTATAAAACAAACATAAGTATATATGTTATAATCAGTCCCTCCCTTGTCAAAAATACAAAATAAAGCCTTAGGGAGATTTTGGTTTTTGATCAAATTTTTAGCAAAAAAGTTTTGGGAGACATTACCCCCTGACAGGTGGAATTTATTTTTAAAATTTTTGCGCCATTTTGCTTCAACGATTGATCATCCAAATATAAATTCGAAGTCCACAAAATATCTAATGTACAAATAAAAACATTCGGAACATAACCCGAAAGTAAAATAATGGTTTTATTGATCGAGCTTTCAAAAGAATACCAAAAAAATAAAGAGCTAGAATTTTGAGTGGAAGTTTTGCAGTAAATGTAAACACGACTTGCTAACTAACAAAACAACTCAATACCACACAATCCACTGACACATCTAATGATCTCAAACGAGGCTCATTACCGTGGCTGTAGATATCACTCCTTGATTAATAATGCGTATAATAAAGCTCGGTACAAAGCAGTAGTTAAATGATACACGCAAAAACAAAATAAAACTATCAAATGACAATCCCGGTGAATTGTTTATGTTTTGTTTTTGTTTTTTCTACTCAAGTTAGGTATTAACAACACCTTACAGACACTCACATACACAACACTGCACCACTAACTGAAAAGGACAATTAATGTTTATTGTCAGACTAGTGGCGCACACATCATATAACATATAGTGGGCGTGGTCCCGCGAGGACAGTAGGTCCCTTCACGTTGTCCAACGTCTCATCCGTAAACCTCTATACAAGATATAAATTTTTGCTCCAGCCGGGAATCGAACCAGGGTCGCTCACGTCAAAGGCGAAAGCGTTAACCACTACACTACGAATCCACAAATTGTTTCTGTGGTGGTAAATCGTATAAAGTTGAATCCAGATTAAAAGTAGCAACACTAAAAATACCCTTTCGAAGGACCTTGGGATAAGTGAGCAATTTCAGAAAACTCCTAAACCTACCACGGAAATTCAAATAAGAACACTAGAAATACCCTAAAATTGACAGTAAGGATGTCAAAGAAAGGTCCGAGAAGCCTTAAAAATCCAACACCATCAGTGAAAACCTTAGAATGTTGGACATCTTACTTAGTTTCAATATTTGTGGTATTTCTGTTATTCTAGTTTAAATTTCTTCAGTTTGTTGAACGTTAAGTTTGAGAAGGCCTATCTTGAATCCTATGAAATATAAAATCACCCAGGGCAGGATCTAATTTATTTATTTGTCAACCAAATCAACCAAACAATAGAAAAGAACAGACTTCAGTGGAAAAATCGTCGCCATTGTAACATCTGTCTATAATGCAGGAGATATAGGAATGATGAAATCTTTATCGTGTTTTTGTCACATATAAGACTTTTCCAGTCGACTTTCATGACACGTGGATTTCTAACACAAATATCCCACGAAAACTAAAGTTTATTTATATACTGAAATATTTCAGATTCGTACAGCAATTAATTATCTATTTATATGATCAGTTTGTCCTTTCACAATATTGTCAAGTGGAAAATCCTATTAACCAGTAATAATAATAATAATAATAATAATAATAATAATAATAAT
>JANTOQ010085269.1:0-16829 GCA_027564595.1 Bythotiara depressa | reverse complement strand
GCTTTGAAAAAGCATGCGCAAAAAAGTTCGCTCCGCCCGCGCGGGCAAAAGCGCAGCAATGGAAATCGGCCTTAACAGGGCTCATACTCGTAACCTCTGGATTGTAAGTCGCCATCACCCTGCTACAACTCTACAAACAGTAAAGTGTTTCATAATTGTGGTAAACGTTCAACAAATTCTTGCTACGTTAAGGTAATTAACTTTCGCGATTGGAGATTTTTTAGAAAATTTCGCAGGAAATAAACATTCGCGGCTTACTGCTTTTTAGATTTTTCACGGGAATGAACTTTTGCGGATTTTTTTGTGTCTTTTTATTGTTATCATCGTATTGTGTAGTAATTATTGCAGTGAAGATATTACACAGGTATAAAAAACCCAGCATATTTCATCAATGTTATCTCCGGCGTTTTCCAAAACCACCGACCACTTACCACCGACTAAATTTTGCAGACTCGGGCCCTGGACTCAGGCCATGGATAAATAGACCCTGATTAATTTTTTTTTTAAATAAAAGTCTTATAGGACAACTCTTGTAATTCGAAAGAGATATTCGGTCCCGAGGATATTTTTGCATCAAAATGTTTAATAGTTCCTTTGCTACGTGTGTATGATGTGCATACTTTTTTATCGATCCTCATACAGGACACTCAAAACAAAATTTACGTTTGTTTCTACAATGGCGACGAAAAAAAAGCCCTGCGAAGAGACTTTGCAAAACAATAGCTACGTAGCTTTGATTAAACTGGTTAAATGTAATGTGGAAGTTTAATGTGCCCCCAAGCACACAATCCGCGCAGAAAAAAAAACAAAGCGAAAATTTAACTCGTCATATGTAAAACACTAAAACGACTAATGCTTTCATATTTCTTGCAAAGAAAAACTTACGGGAAAATTGTTATTTATGTATTCAGGACCTGATATATTACATTTATGTTAAGAACATGTAGTATGGGAGAAAAACATTGTAGCAGTTAATAATTGATGTTTTCTGTCAGTGAGAAATATTAAAGTAAACCAAAAAACAACACAATTTACATTTTCTGTAGTTTTATGCGTTTGTCATGCGCAAAGTTGTTACTTTTCTTATATAGGAGGTTTTATATTATTCTATTCAAGGAGGTCCACAAGGTAAACAAATCACACCGTTCATGCTGACAGTGTTATTTTTTTATTTTTTTGTTCTTTGCTATCTTATGCAAACTGTTGTGCGTTTGAACCGGAAGTTATTATCAGTAATCATTTTTCTTAATGAACATGAAACGGATTTCTCCTGTACCGTAAAACGTTGGCTTTTTATTAATATGCAAGTGTTGATCCGCATCCCGAGTTTTGTTCCATTTCCTTTATATCGTTAACACGCTTATCACAGATGATTTCAATATATAGCAATCCCTTGTGTTTCACCTTTTGCAATTTTAATTTGATGAGTTGATGAAATCGCGCTTATACCACGACAAAAGGTAATAAAAAGCACCCTAGTTGAAAAAAATTGAATTATATTTTTGCTGGACAGGTGTTTAAAAAAACATTGATGGAGGTGGTCAATAACTTCATATAAATTATATTGTCTTACTTTATTCACCTGGCGGAATTTGAAGTAGTACACGCCTATTAGGAGTTGTTTTATCCAATAATGTAATCGATGGGCGTGGTCAATAATGTATATAATAAAACATACCTATTTAAAGACTCGCATGAAAGTACTAAAATTATGTTTTTATGGTCCGAATTATATTGGGTCCTGGTTCATGTTACTGGTATGGAAAATTTACAATTGGTCTGTGGGTCGGTGGTCAGGGGTCGGTTCCTTGGTCAGTGGTCGCTGGTTTTGGAAAACGCCTGTTATCTCCAGGTTGGTTTAACATCGCAATAGCGCCAGCAATTCCAAAGAGCAAACAAAACCTTTCCGGTTCTAATAGGTTTTTTTCGCGGGAATAAACTATCGCGGACTGCTGCTTTTTAGATATTTCGCGGGAATAAACTTTCGCAGAAATACATTTTTGACATTTTTAGCGGAAGAAACTTTCGTGTTCACGAAAGTTTCTTCCCGCGAAAGTTTCTTCCCTTAAAGTAATACTGTCTATCTTACCAGCTTCATGTTTTCATAAGTAGACGAAATAGCATGTCTCTTTGGAAACCGAATTTATAATCAGCACACGATTATCGTTGCACAACTGCAATTTGATTGGTTAGTTGAAAAAAAGATGACAAAAGTAAAAATCAATTTGACTTACATGTGGCCATGACGGGTCTTTAAGTTTGGACGGTGTTAATGTCTGATTGACGAAATTGTCGATATCTAAACAGAAAACAAAGAAATGTACCGAACTATTTATATAGTTACGCAATCTTTAGTTTCTAGACTGTAAACGTTGTTCTTAAAAGGAGCTTAAGTCAAAAATAATTACAGCTGAAATCAATGTTTTTTGAGACATAAATAATGAGCGAGAACCCGGTGTAGGTTATCGTGACATCAAATTTACCCATTCATGTACGGTAAGAAAACCGAAGAAGTTCACCTACCGAAGTACTTGATGAAAGACTCTAGTTTACGACTAACGTGTTTACAAAAATCTAGTTCCAGGATCTCATTGTGTTATTTTATTGTTCTTAGTAAAGCGAACAAAAGCGGACAATGCTTCATCAGAAAATCACAAAAACTCGACGGTAGCAAAACAGCAAATATTCTAAACTAACTCAACCAGTTGTTTAAAAAACTTTTTTTTAGAAAAAACGAACCACAAAATTAGAATTCCCCGTTAAACATTAATTTCGAATGCAGATTTGTAGTAGAAATGATTTTCCAGGAGGTAATTTTGCCACTCTAAAACCTTTTACGAACAAAACTATCTTGTTTTTGGAATTTAAAATGCCATAAAATCCTTTTTCTACAGGTATGGGAATATAATCTGATATACTTTGGAATGTAAAGGAGTTAAAATTAATAATAGAAATGCTCGCTCCTGCAATGGGTAAGTATTCAATTCAAAGATGACTCTGTCTCTGACTGGGAGATCGATGGTGACGGTGCGTTCTATAATGACATTTCGAATGGTTTTTATGAGTAACCGGATGTTTTTCTCATGCGAAAAAAAGATCTCCTTTTTTATTTTTCCTTCTAAATGCAATCCGCGAAAGTTTTTTCCCGTGAAAACTTTAGAACACGGCAATCCGCGAAAGTTTTGGAAAGCTTCAAACCGCGAAAATAAATTCCAATTCTTCCCTTAAAATATTGGAAAAATCATGGAAGAACAAACCTGAAACTACAATCAAGGTATAAATAATTTGGACTTATGTTGGCATATATATTTTGCCACTTTTATGTTGGCATATGTTTTGCCACTTTTGTGTTGGCATATATGTTTTGCCACTTTTATGAAATGTCGTTGTTAAGTGTAAACTTGGTAGGAACGCAAATACCAATGTTTTCTTAAGAGAAACGTCCAAAATTGTACTTATTTTAATGTTTTCGTTGTTTTATGACGTCCGGAAGGACACAATTAAACCTATTAAAAAGCTAGGAAGTTCCCCATGTTCAACTGCGCTGAACAAACACTGTTACTTCATTACCAAAGTACTTAAGATCTTAAGTCGTTTTGTGCCCGAAGGGTGACTGACGGCAAACAGAAAAAGTATCCTGAAAAAGTGTAACTCATAAATATTATATATCTCTATTCACTTAAACATCACTTGTGGTGAACTCATTTTGGTTAACATGGCACGTTGTTGCAAATACTTATGATCGTGATTGTAGTTAAGGTAACCCATCAAAAATCAATCTTCCTCCCACCAATTTAATTTGGATATTAAGGCAAGAAAGAGGAGGAGGGAGAGAAATAGCAGGGTCTCCTGATTTTGGTGACATCATTACAGTGTATTCTTAAAACTTAAAGCCAGGATTAATAAATCTCGCTTAATCAAGCCAAATGTTTTAATGAATCATAACTTTTGATCCGCTTAACATTCTTATAAAAAACAAAGAAATAAATATTTAGATTTGTGAGTAATATCTATCAAATCATAGGAGTTTATTAGCATTAACCCGTTAATTCATAGTGTCCCCGGAAAAGAATCAAATCATCAGTCATTTCTTTGCTATTTTGCTTTTCCCAGGGGGTTAATTATTGGAAATATAATGTAAAATAAATTTGGTAAAAGCTTATAAGACCCCCTGGTTCCTCATAAAATTATAAAGGTTTCCGACGGGAAGTTTAATAGTGCCCGGGTGTCCCCGGAAATCTATTTTCAATTCTTTGTTGTTTTGCTTCCTCCGGAGTTGTTACTGTTTGGGAATAAAAAGGAAAATAAAAGTTATAAAAGTCCCCCTGATCTTTCATAAAATTATAAGTGTTACTATTAGCAAATTTACAATAGACAGGAGGTGTATCCTGGCATTATAGGATTAAAGGAAAGATTTTAATTATTATCACATTTTCCTGACGTGTAGCTGTAACAGAAAAAATACTCGAAAACAATTCCTCCATACTGAATATTACTCCAATATTTTTCTTAAACCGACATTTGTTCCATTAAAAAAATTGACGTACTTTTTCGAAAACCCTTTAACGTAAACGTACTATCTACTGAAGGATGAAGTTCACGCGTATTAAACGCGGGAACTGAATTATACGCGCACTACATGAACGAACGCCACATGCACTAAATAATAAAAAACAAACTCGACATTTCACGAGATGTACCATATTTCTCCCTTTCAATCTGTAAATGTGGAAGAGATATTTCCGACAGCTTAAAACATAGAGCAACTTTTTTGTAGTTTATACTTTCAAACGCCTGTGTATACACTGTGATATCAGTAAATACATTAACGGATGCTATAATTTTGGTCATAAATATTCGGACAAAGTGTCAGATTAACCAAGATGACTTCACCACAAGTGATGTTTGAGTGAATACAGATATAAAGAAATTATTAATTAAATTTTTTCAGTTTACCAACAACTTAAGACACGTGTAATTTGGTAAGGAACTAACGGTGGTTGTATATCACAGTTGGACAGGGTTCCCTAATTGGTCCATCTGTGTCCTCAGTGGACGTTATTAAACAATGAAAACTTTGAAACTTGTACAATTTTCCACGGTTTTCTTTACTAAACATTGGTATTTGCGTTCTTACCAAGTTTCCACTTAACAACTATAGCCGTCCCTGTTGTTTTTTTGCGCATTTGAGGAAAAGTGGCACAACACGAATGGGGTCTAATTATCCCATAAGTTCAAATAATTTGGTCCATGATTGTAGATAGAGAACTAGTGAAACGAACCAAAAACAACATAATGGACCACAAAACTAATTAATAAACAAATAAGTAATAAAAAATACCTTTCTCAATTTTCTTCCATGGCAATGCTGGCAATACGGATGATGAATTAGCTAGAAAACAAAACATCCAATTATATAAAGTATTCATGTCACCGTAAACCAATTAGATCAGACTGTTCCCTATGTGGTATCAAGGAAATATAAAAGCACGGAATAAAGTTCATTTTTTATATATTGTATTTCATTCTCTAAATTTAGGTACCGCTCATAAACCTTCAGAAATAAATCTATGAGCCGTTCAGAACCATCCATGAAGCATGCACTATTTTGGTTAAATTTCGAGAGAAAAAATGCAAAAAAGGGCAAAAATTAAAAACGATATACCGGATATACCGGATGGATATTTATTAATAAATAAATTTTAACGTTAGGGTGCCGAAATTTGACATGAAATTCGGAATGTTTTTCCATTAATAACAAAATCTTTTCCTACCTAACCTAACTGAAAACATATATACGTCTTCTTGGCTGCTTCGATTTTTGGGTCTTATATCTTATATAACGAATATCTGTAATCTACCTCAAATTCGCTGACTGGTCAACATACCTGGGCAGCTATTATGAAATTGATGCAAAAATTAGCCTTTAAAAATAATGCAAGCTGATGATTAATATATACGAGTTAATATTTTATTCCACTCATACAAACACTCATCCCAATCACAGCTCCGTCTTAAACCTATAATGCCTGGATACCCCTCCTGCCCTTTGTATAGTAACCCTTATAATATTATGAAAGATCAGGGGGACTTGTCAACTTTTACCATCTTTATTTTTCCTTTTATTTCCAATAAGTAACACCCCTGGAAAAAGAAAAACTTTAAGTACTGAAGAGGCTATCCTGGATAAAAATTAATTAATAAATAAAAGAAAGAAAGAAATGAATGAATATAGATTTGAAAAATTTCCAGGGACACCAGGCACAATAGGGCTAATTCATGTATTTTGCATCATAGTCTTACTTTGAAGTCCAAATGATGAAGACGGCGTCATTGCATTAGATGTTTCCACGGTAACATATGCTGAAGAAGTACCCACAGATGTAACAGATTCCCCCACCACTGTTCTGCCAAATGTTTGCTCCACTGTACTATATATTATTGTAGTTTTGTCAGCATATCTTGAAGAGGTTTCCTGTACTGTACCGTGCGTATTTGAGGTCCCTCCAGTTTTGGTATCCACGGATGAACTATCTACCACTGAAACATTATTTAACGAGGCGTTTCCCACTCCAACAGAGGTTGTATTCACCACATAACTGGATGCACTCATATCCAACGCAATGGTATGTTGACTAGTGGATAGTGTGTGTGACCTCACAACTCTGGTAGTTATTTGTGTAGAATGTTCAACAGTAATACTTGGTTTGACTAACGAAACAAAAGCTGTCAATAGTGTGTATGGTGTGTGAAATGTTGTGTAGTTTGTAACGCGAACACGACTTGTGGTATTTTGAATCGGTTCGACATTTGTAGCAGACGTACCAACTGGAAAACTACCGCTGGCAAAGAGCGTACTACGGGCCGGATAACTACCGCTAGTGAATAGCATTGTAGTGAACAGCGCACTGCCTGTTAAACTACCGCTGACCAATAGCGTTGTTGTATTAGGTTTTGTGATGTGTACTGATGTACTACATGGAAAACTTCCGCTGTCCAATAACGTTGATCTTGTGTTAGCTTTTGTGATGTTTACTGAAACCTTCTGAAAACCCTTACTTTTTGATACTGATGAATAATTTGCTCTAAAATTGGGTGTTGGAAAGAGTGTGGGATGTAAAGAGGATAGTGGTCCCATAAAGGGAGTTGTAACAATGGAAGATTTATTTGCAAATTCCATGGACGCGGATAAGAAAGTTGAATTTATATTAAAACTACTCTTTATGTCAATTGCTGAACTTATCATTCCATACGCGGTATTGTTTTCTAGTATTGATTTGATATTTTCTACTGTATTAACAGCAATGTTTACTCCAGCTGTTGAAGATGTGCTTGTGTTATAACCAATGCTCGCCATAACTATCGAACGTTTTAATTTGTCCGCTACCGTAGTTTTGTTTATTGAAGTTTTGTTTGTCGAAGGAGTACTTGAATTATAACCTATACTCGACATAACTACCGAACGTTTTAATTTGTCGGCTACCGTAGTTTTGTTTGTTTTTATACTGTAATTTTGCGTTAAGAATGATGTGGTTGGATTGAAACTGCCAGTGTGAGTTATAGACGTATTTTGTGTTTGCAAATACGTGATGTGTCTGGACGACGTTGACATATCGAGAGCAAACGTTGGAACAGGTTTTACGATGGTTCTATTTGATGCCATCGTGGATTGCGATGTACTAAATGTAGAGACAATGGGGTTTCCTTTGAGAGGTGTTTGTGACGTGCTATTGTTATTCTTCATTGTGACAATAGGTGTCGTACCGCTAATAAATGTTTTGAGAAATAAAGTCTCGTTCAAAGAATGTGACTTTTCTCTAAAATTTGAGGGAGTGCTTATTTCCGTGATATTTGTTACACCATTGCCAAATACAGTTGTTGATGTTATGGTTGCTAGGATATTATCTTTCCCATGAACACTTGTTGAAACGGTCCGGTATATGCCAGTCATATTAGTCTCCAATGACCTTGTGGGAATATTTAGAAGTATTCTTGTATTAAACCTTACTAGCGATATGGATGAATTTGGTGCCTGTGATGAACTCACTGCCACTGGAGTCTTCTGTACTGACACAACGTCGGTAGCTTTTAAAAAACTGTAAATACTACTTCCAACTGGAGTTGTCGGGGAAAGATTAACCATTGTTGTTTGATAAATTGGAGAACTATTCTGATGAGATGATGTGAAAGTAAACAACATGGTTTGATTTGATTTAGTTTTAAAATATATTGTTGGTTTTAATGATATTTTTCCATTTGAAGTAAAAGTAGGCCTTCCAGCCGTGTTGATGATAGATACTACGCTTTTATTTTGGACAGATGAAGATGGTAGGATATTTTGGGTTGGAGTTGAGTTCATACTTTTTGGCAGTACCATAGCTAAACTTTTATTTTGATACAACGGCCCAACCTGGACAGATGAAGATGGAAGAATATTTCGGGTTGGTTTTGAATTCATACTTTTTGGCAGTACCATAGCTAAACTTTCATTATGATGCAACGGCCCAGTCTGGACAGATGAAGATGGAAGGATATTTCGGATTGGAGTTGAGTTCATACTTTTTGACAATACCATAGCTAAACTTTTATTATGATGCAACAGCCCAGCCTGGACAGATGAAGATGGAAGGATATATCGGGTTGGAGTTGAATTCATACTTTTTGGCAGTACCATAGCTAAACTTTTATTTTGATACAACGGCCCAGTCTGGACAGATGAAGAAGGAAGGATATTTCGGGTTGGAGTTGAGTTCATACTTTTTGGCAATACCATAGCTAAACTTTTATTATGATGCAACGGCCCAGCGTGGACAGATGAAGATGGAATAATATTTCGGATTGGAGTTGAGTTCATACTTTTTGGCAATACCATAGCTAAACTTTTATTATGTTGCAACGGCCCAGTCTGGACAGATGAAGATGGAAGGATATTTCGGGTTGGAGTTGAGTTCATACTTTTTGGCAGTACCATAGCTAAACTTTTATTATGATGCAACGGCCCAGTCTGGACAGATGAAGAAGGAAGGATATTTCGGGTTGGAGTTGAGTTCATACTCTTTGGCAGTACCATAGCTAAACTTTTATTATGATACAACGGCCCAGTCTGGACAGATGAAGATGGAAGGATATTTCGGGTTGGAGTTGAGTTCATACTCTTTGGCAGTACCATAGCTAAACTTTTATTTTGATACAACGGCCCAGGCTGGACAAATGAAGATGGAAGGATATATCGGGTTGGAGTTGAGTTCATACTTTTTGGCAATACCATAGCTGAACTTTTATTATGATGCAACGGCCCAGCCTGGACAGATGAAGATGGAAGGAGATTGGAACCAGGCGTTGAATTCATACTTTTTGGAAGTACTAGAGTGGAACTATTTAAAATAATATAGCTATACATATATGAAGGACATATACTTTTCATGATCACTGGAATCATATCTTGTAAATTGGATATTCTGCGTGCAAAGGAAGCCATTTCAAGTCGCCCGTGTGTAGCATTGTATATAAACGCCACGTAGTATATTCCGTTTGCTCTGTATTTTGAATAATCATCTTTATCGATGTATTTCTTAACGGATTCAAATTTGGAAAGCACAATTAACCGCTTGTCTTCTTTTTCTCCAGGCAAACCCTTTTCCATTTCTGAAAGCAAAGTCTGTGTACAACGCAGGTGGAATGTTGCATTAGATTCGCGGTACTCTAACAAGCTGAGTCTCGAGCGAATCGCTAATGGTGTTTTTAAAGCGTGTAGACCTTCATTGATTTCGTTGCTTAGGACGGAGCATCGTTCATTATGGTGATATACTTGCACCCCGAGTGTCAATTTTTCTGGTACAAACTCATTTAATATGCCTCGTATAATTTCAATTTGTGCCCCAAAATCGTGTGAAGTAGTCTCCCGTGTCGAGTCGATAACGATTGCTAAGCTTTTCTCATCCGTGCAAACTGAAAAAAGAAAATTAAAGAAGAAATTATTATGAGCGGGTGGATGTTCGATAAAGAGGAGTCATGTTTAGAGACAAAACGAGGTATATAATAAACACAGGACAGGAGAAATCCCGGTGCACGCATGCGCTATAAATATATATTGTTATTGTGTTCTGACGAAAAAGGTATAGACAAAAGCTGAAAAGTTTCCAATTTAAATTTCTTCCTGTTCGCAGAAAATATTTCTAAGTGAAAACCGGTCTTTATTTCTTCCGTAATAAGAGTCGGGTTCCACTACGCGAATATGAGACCTCCATGAAAGCTCTTAAAATATCTTCGGAAAACTTAATTATTAGGTCTACTAGCATCCATCATCCAATTTTATATTTTATCTTATTAAGCTAACTTAAGGTACTTTTTGAATAAATTTTTAATATTCAAAATCTAAGAATCTAAGTCCTTTGTAGGCCTGCCCATTGTACCCACTACGTGTACGAGTGTTTTGAATTGTTCTTTTGATTTTATTTATTTATGAATTGTTACCCAGTATAGCCTCTTCAGTAGCTACTATTGGCATGATGACGTCATATATCAATAAATGGGCTATTTTCATATACGGTAAAAGACAGGCACCTCGGTATTCAAAATACAAAATTACCGGCCGGAAAATGAGTCGCGGTCTGTCGCATGTAGGTCAACGATATTTAGTCATGTGACTGATGGCCCTACTGTAACAGGAATTAGTATTTAAAAAGACATATAAAGTAGCCAGTAAGTTACATTCAAATCTGTTTGTGTGCTGGAATGTACAATCATGCGAATCAATTATTAGAAATTTGGCGCTTTATTCCCATGAGTGCCAACGTTATTTTTGTGGATTCGTGGTCTAGTGGTTGATACTCTTGCCTTTTGACGTGAGCGACTCGGGCTCGATTCCCGGCTGGAGCAAAAATTTATATCTTGTGTAGAGCTTTACGGATGATGTTGAGCAACGTTTCCACGTGGAGGGACCTACAGTCCTCGCGGGGCCACGCCCACTATATGTTATATGTTGTGTGCGCCACTAGTTTAAAAATATGCATTAATTGTCCTCGTCAGCTAGTGTCTGTAAAGGGTTAATACCTAACTTGAATAGAAAAAAAAACTCTTTTTTTTCTCAGAAATTTTACAAATAAAAACAAATTATATGCGAAAAAATAACCACTTTAAACTTTTTATTAAAAATCAACTTGGCCCATAACTCGATGTAACCTTGACAACATTAAAAGCATGTAACTTTGAAAACATTAAAAGCAGAAGTTCACGTTCAATTCTTCTTGTGAACCAGAAACAAGAACGTTTTATATATTATTTTAAAAGCACTATAAATTATATATAAATATAAGTATTTATAACTATATGGATAAAGTTTAAACACCATAAGGTTTACAATATTGCGAAAATTAGGAAATGTGTTGTTGTTTATCAAATAAGCTAGACATGTTTTGGAATGGCAGCTGATAGGTATCTACGATACGAATTATAACATTTTTATGACTACTAGCTAAGCTGAATAATACGAATTGATGTAGCTACGTTTGTTGATAAAAGAGAATAAAATAGTCGATTTTCTGGTTATATGTTTGGACCTACTTATTGAACGAGACCATGGGCTTAAAGTAATTCAAAGGAAAATTTTGGTTGGCTTATACGTGGGTGGGATTGTACATGGCCTAAGTTTTGTGTTAAGAGAAAGGGGTGGGCTTATACGAAGAAATCAAAAGAAGCACAAATATAAGCAATAAGTGATGTCCCCTTTCATAAACACAACAAACATATAATGTTCAAATCTGTACAATTGTCATTCATCAGAGCAAGGTACATTACAAAAAAGCCTCAGTGAAGGATATCGAATGGCATGACATCATGGCGAGGTATGATCAATAATTACGTATAATAACTGTCACCTCTGGAATTTAGCCTCTTTAATGAATTACTCACATTTCTGTGAGCTCATATGGAAGAGAGTGACCGTCATGACATCACAAAAAGTACTTTTTGCTCATTGCTCACCAGTTAATTTTCCCTTAAAATCCAAGTATGTTCCAAATTACTCTTATTAACGCTGTGACCTAAACATCATTGAGAACATCCCAACTACGGTAGTAATGTGGTTTTAGGCACCATTCGTGTTTTGTTGCTCTCCCTTAAAGTTTGCAGAATACGGTATGGGATTAGTTGTTTACAGGAGACTTGGTGGGGTCGTGCATAAGAATGTTTTTACAAAACATTATGCACTACAGAACGATTATTCTAGTCTACATTTTACGCTGACCTACCTATTTTATCACTTCATAAAGATATCAAAGAAACAACTAGGAGACTGACTGAATAAGCGAGTTGATTTTATCTAAATTCTTAAATAATGATTAAGTCGAAAAACTTAACTTTTTGCCTCTTTTATATAGTAAGTAAAAGTAAGTAAGTAAAATTTATTTAACTGCAAAAGTTCATAATATTACAGTATGGGACCAGCCATATAGCCTAAGGCTAATCAAGGACTGGCCCTGGTATATATGTACACTTTCGCATCATTTATGGAATTTTTAGACCTTTCTATTTGTTTATGTTTTGCCAAGCCAAAAATTTTACATACACCCTTTGCCATTCTATCATTTTGTGTTTCCTTATGTAAAATTCAAAATGGTTACACTTGAATTTCCGAGACTAGCATAGTGTGTATGTGGAATTTGCTGTCATTTTCAGTTGGCAAAACATAAACAATAGAAAGGTCTTATAGTCTTGCGACCAATATCGTAGGTTATTATTTATGATTATTTGGCAAGTCAAAGTCAATTTTTTTTGTCAACTTGTATCGAGTGACTTAAAACTAAAATCTTTTTCATAAATATTTGGTGGAAAGTCGGCCAAAATTAGTCATTCAAAAGTGATGTGAAAGTATCCATTTTTCAGTTTACCCACGCCTTAAGAAATACAATTTGAGGTGGTTTGGTATTAAAATCATCATGGCTGTTCTCGGGTGGATAGGGAGGAATTTTCCCTCTCAATTGGTCCTTTTTGGCTCTTTGTGGCATAATAAGTAGATCGGTAAATGTGATCGTTTTTCGTGAAAAAATAACTGGTACATGGAATTCTACCAGGTATCCCGTACCTACCTACCTTTGAGGTTTACAAACACATTTGCATCTTACTACATGCATTACTTGCATTGCTTATATATATCACACAACACATTAACATGACCTATGGATATATGGATATAGATATTTAAAACCCCGAATTTTCCCAGTGTTAATTGGGTTATAAAAGCACTCTCTCTTTTTTCTTTTTTTTTCTATTCAAATTAGGTATTAACACCTTACAGACACTCACATACACAACACTACACCACTAGCTGACGAGGACAATTAATGTATATTGTCAGACTAGTGGCGCACACAACATATAACATATAATGTAACGTTGAAAACATTAAAAGCCGCAGGTCGCGTTCCATTCTTCATGTGAACCAGAAACAAGAACGTTTTGTATATTATTTTAAAAGCACTATAAATTATATATATATATATAAGTATTTATAACTATATGGATAAAGTTTAAACACCATAAGGTTTACAATATTGCGAGAATTAAGAAATGTGTTGTTGTTTATCAAATAAGCTAGACATGTTTTGGAATGGCAGCTGATAGGTATCTACGATACGAATTATAACATTTTTATGACTACTAGCTAAGCTGAGTAATACGAATTGATGTAGCTACGTTTGTTGATAAAAGAGAATAAAATGGTCGATTTTCTGGTTATATGTTTGGACTTACTTATTGAACGAAACCATGGGCTTAAAGTGATTCAAAGGAAAATTTTGGTGGGCTTATACGTGGGTGGGATTGTACATGGCCTAAGTTTTGTGTTAAGAGAAAGGGGTGGGCTTATACAAAGAAATCAAAAGATGCACAGATATAAGCAATAAGTGATGTCACCTTTCATAAACACAACAAACATATAATGTTCAAATATGTACAATTGTCATTCATCAGCGCCAGAAATGGCACTGAAGGATGAGGATTCACCGAAGATAAGAAAACGCGAAGTCAGAAACTGCACTAAACAACATTAATAAGACCATGATAAGACATACCTACGCTGTAGACATATAGACCATGATAAGACATACTTACGCTGTAGACATATAGACAAATATATGCAAATATATTGTTTACAGAGGTAAATATGAATCTTTTTAAATGCATTTCCTCGTATAAGCCCATACTCGGGTGGGCTTATACAAGTACTAAGTTTTGTGTTAAGAGAAAGGGTGGGCTTATACGTGGGTGGGCTTATACTCGTGTGGGCTTATAGTCGGCAGTTTACGGGTATTCGTTCATAACCGCAAAGAAATGGACGATATATGGAAGGTGACGAAGTGTCGATTTTGACCCTCATAGCCAAGTTGATTTTTAATCAAAAAATTCAACTTGCATATTCAAAAATAGTTTCTTTCATATAAATTTTTTATTTACATATATAGGGTATAAAATTCAGAAAATTGAAAGAAAAAAAACGTTGGCACTCATCAAGGATATAGACCCATAAGGGCGCATTCTAGTCAACGGACGGGTAATATGGGCGTGAAAGTTTTACCTCCCGCGTTGGATCTCACGTTTTACAATTGACTCATCGGAAAAGAACCTTATGAAGTGGTGTAAACTTGCACCAAACTGCTCTCGGCTGTCGTAAGTTAAAAAAATTTGGTGCCAGCATTCATTCAAGCCATTCAAGTCATTTATTTGCTTCAAATCCCCAGCAGTCCTCGTAAAATCCGTAACGTGCGCATAACTTGCCATGTGGTGTAACTATACGCTAGTAATAAAAATAGTTTATAAAAAGTTTTATAATAAGTAATAAATATATATAAACATTCTGTGAAGATTTCTGTTTGCTCAGCACTTATCACATCTTCTTAACTTTCATAAGTTGTTTATGACCCCCGTTTTTTATAAGAATAAGAATTAAGAGAAATCTCAATGGTTATAAAGCGACAATTAATACAGTTTACGGAGATAAAGTAAACCATGAATATTTATTGAAATTTCATGCAAAAGAACAACACATAACACCTGACATAAATGAATGATTTGATTTTTAGTCTGCTCATATAAATCAGGCAACCTGGGATCCTTTCTTTCTTTCGTGTTTTAATATTATATATATATATATATAAGCACATCGAGACTCAAATCTTGATAAAATTATTTTCGCAATTCGACTTTTGAGAATTTTCTGGATATTTACTTTCTTTGGGTTTAAAAACTATTATAGTAAAAAAGTTGGGGAGTTGGAGAGTTGCGGGTTGGGGAGTTGGTTTTTTGTCTGACCGCCGAAATTAAAATTCCGTAAGGCTGATTTTATCAGAGGAAATTCCCGCGCACAGAGGCATGCGTGATTCACCTTTCACACACAGCGTTCGAATCCCACTACTAATCTAAAATTGTTTTAGGGATGAGAGAGTAGCCTAAAGATTTTGTCGTGTTTATGACTATGTAATATGCGTATACGCTCTCTTTATGTGACCAATAGCGCATATATGATCTTCGTTTACTACAACTCAACTACAACTTTCTTCTTACAATATCGCCGATAGGCGGACGAAAAAATACTCTAAAATTATGTAATTGGTGGTTTAATTTAGAGTGGAGTAAATTATTAGTCACTGATTGTTAAAAAACATGAGCAGGTAATTCACTGGAAACACCTGTTCTGTCGTTATTTCCTGGGTATCAATATTTATATGTTAATTTTGCTCAATTGTACCTAAAAATATATAATAAAAATAAAATCCTGCAATGCAACAGTTATGCTCTGTGTACAGTTGAATACTTCAATTGGGTCAATTTTTGTTGAGTGGCGAATATAATCCCAGAGTCCCCGAGAAGGAGTACACTGACTTTTAAGTATTCCGGTACCGGTTAATTATCATAAAGCTAAAATGGCGGCTTTAACTCGCCAACTTACCGACGTCAACTCACCAACTCACTAACTTCAACGACTAGAAGATTACCAATAACCATTTTCGCGATTTCAAAATTTTGGCTTTTTTCTTGTTAACTTTTCGGTTATTTTTACTTAATTGGTGCAATAACTTTACACAGCTTCGTGGTCAGATAAAACAATTTTTGTAAAAAAGATTATTGTAAATAATTTGGCGACGTTTATTTTCGCGATTGTGCCATTTATATTTTTTTGCGACATTAATTAATCAGTACATGTAAGGTAATAATTTTGGTTCTCCTCCAGGTTTTTTTTCTTCAAAATTGTATAACCCTCACCCGCTCAAGATTCTAAATAGTACCTGTTTTTTTACAACTTCCATGTTCAGTGCATGCGCGACGATTAAAGATTACGTCACGCTATTGGGAATAATTATGAATGAGTTTACGTAAGTCTGGCTTTTTGAATGAATCGTGCCATATACATCATATGAGGTTTGTCGACCAGCAGGTGCTGCTCAAATTTAACAGGGGGTATTAGTTCGCATTGTATGGTTGTCCATTTGTTTCAAAATTATTTTGCCGCGCTTAAAAACTTTGATGTTGATAATCTTGCGTGGGGCTTTAGAATATTTGAGTTGAGTGATAAGTGTTGCGTGAGGCGATAAAATGTCTGTGTAGAACGATCAAATTAGCTTTCCAGGAGCTAGAAGATTAACTTGCTTAATAATGGTAAAATTTGTTTTTATTTAATTTGTTATTTTTGTGGGCTGGCGTGACAGAATTCTGCAATTTGATTGGTTCTTCGAAGAAGCCTGATTTCCACTGAAATCGCTAAAGGCGGATTTCCACTGAAAGTAAAAAGTCGCGCGCGCGACTGAATTCTGCAATTTGATTGGTTCTTCGAAGAA
>JANTOQ010085158.1:6537-16834 GCA_027564595.1 Bythotiara depressa | reverse complement strand
GAAGCTTATAAATACTCTCTTGAAGCATGAAATAACCTTTATCAGAAGTTTATAAATACTCTCTTGAAGCATGAAATATCCTTTATACGAAGCTTATATATACTCTCTGGAAGTATGAAACAACCTTTATCAGAAACCTATACCACTATCATGAAACACGAAACAACCTTTATTAGAAATTCACATATATATCCCGGTGTCCCCAGGAATAAATTGGATGATTACTCATTCCTTTGCTGTTTTGTGGTTTTAGGAGGTTAATTTTTGTAAATAAAAGGGAAAATAAATTTGGTAAACGGTGATAAGACCCCTTTGTTTGTCATAAAATAATAAAGGTTTCTGATAGTATACAAATAAACAGGAAGTATATCCCGTCATTAAAAAAGTTCAAATACCCATACACAGGTTTTAGAATGATACTTAAAGAATTCTATAGTAAAAATAGAAGACAACAACAAAAACATTTCACAGCATTCCACTTGAAAAAAGTATAGCTTGCAAATGTTGAAGGCAAATCAATTCAATAATTATATATATTTATTTTCAGGACATTACTCTTGATGGAAACACACTCACCACAACTGACTTAGTTCGCTGTGGGAAAGGTGAACTGAAAATGCAGGTATTATATTTAGTTCAAATGCCTATTTATATTATGCAGTTTTTGGATACATTTCTGGCAAACCATTTTATGATTTTATTGGACAAACAAGTGCCCTGTTATTGTGCTTATTCTTGACGTGTAACATTAATTCCAGATTGTTTTCATTTTGCAATCGTTTCAAAACATTATGCACCCTAACAAGAACCAGAAAAAGTCTTGCTTACCTGTAGTTCAATAAGTCATTCTGACAGTGAACTATTTCATCATTGCATGGAATAACTTTACACTAAAGGTATATATATATACATGTTGTATATTGTATTCACAGTCCTTAATATTTCCCTATCTCTATTAAAGTGCCACTCACTCCTTGTTTGAAATTCTGATTGGAATTTAAAAAAATATTCTGCAGTGATTTTTATTTACCCTGAAGCAACCAATTCTGACTGTAAAGAAACATACAAATTGTTTTATTTTATACTTGATCATGACATTAGCTCAGATTATATTAATGCAATTTAGTTATCTTCACCAAAAATCAAATTACTTAATCCCCGTTTTAATGGAACCCCTCTGTTTTAAAGTGCCCTCCAAAAATATATATTAGTACCTGGAGAATACTAGTTAGAGAAACTAAGGTTGTCAAATATAATTTCATTATATTTCAGCTTTCTGACAAATCATGGGCAGGTGTAATAAAAGCGCGAGAGTTCTTGGAAAATATAATAAAAGAAAATAAAGGTATGCCTGCTTTTATTTACTTATTTATTTGTTGTTGAGAAGTATATCTTTCCAATGTGGATAGTGATGTAATGTCTTGTTAACACTTGCGTTGTATATAAGTCTTTGATGTAAGTTACTCCCTGGAAATGAACCAAATCAGTAGTCATTCTTTGTATTGTTTTGGTTTTACTGGGGTGGTGGGGGTAATTATTGAAATTATTAGAGGAAATATAAAGTAAATGAGATTTATCTAAACAATAAAGGGTATTCCATGTAGAAACCAGTTCTTTTTTCTTTTTTGAAGCATCCTTTTATTTTATCTAATAAAAAACCTTGGGTGTTTATTTAAAATTAAATTTTAAAAAGTGGGTGTTTTTTTGGTGGGAGGAATTTATTTCCAAACTTTTTAAATTGAGCTTTATCATGCATTAGCATGATACTATATTATATACTATACTATATTATATTATATTATATTATATTATATTATATTAATTGTCATCATTTTAATGTCAGCATTAAAATGTAATTTTTGGTTGAGATAAAGTGAAACAAACTGTAAAGATTTTTCAAATGGTTTTCCATTAAAAACACCTAAAAAGCTTTCTATGTTCTCCACTAAAAATAGTAGATAATCCTAAAATAGGCCAGCTCTTCTGTGGTCCAGGCACGATAGCAAGTGTTATGTTTTATAAAGGTTTGCATATAAAATAATTTATTTATCTATAGTTGTGTATGGTGTAAACACTGGCTTTGGAAAGTTTGCAAGAGTTGTTATTGCAAATGACAAATTAAAGTAAGAACTATTTATTTATTTGTTAGGCTACACCCATTCAATATTTTTTCTCTACATGGTCTGCTACATACATATCCTTGGGCTTTAGGTGTAACTTTTATATATCTTCCATAATTTTTTGCAAAATGTAATTAGACTGTCTGGTTTAGATGAGGAATACATAATTATTAAGGCTGAAATTCCAAAGCTTTATAAACATTATCTGCAAATCTAACCGACAGTTATTCTTATTTTAAATCCTTATTCTCTTATCTTTTTCTACATTTTTATTGTCTTTTTACAGTGTTTATACTGTCTAACATTTTTAAATTTTTATGTATTTTACACAAGATCCTTTTGATAGCAGCTATATATACTGATTTTAGGCTATCCTGTATAAATATTCATTAACAAAAAAGGAACAGGGAAGTTAAAAACATTGTATAGTGTGCAAAAAGTGACAATTCAAGATTTTGTGTTAGTATTTGTTTTTGGCATGCATTAAAGTAGGATCAATTATGGCCTTTGTGCACACTTGCAAACGTCAAAATGATGTCGTTGTCACCGGTTTTATTAGGTTTATGAAAGTGATATTTAACATTGAATTGTTTATATCCTAGTGTGCATTGTTACTGTAACCTTTTGAGTTCTAGACACTGTGTAGACTAGGGTATAAAAAATTCAATGTTGATATAATTTTCATAATTCAAGATTAATAAAAAAGAGAATAAACTATTTTTTAAACTTTCTACAACAAAAACACCGAATAAAACCGGGGCAGCAACTTCAACATGTTCATTTCGTGAGCAGTATATTTCAGTAATGCAAGGAAAGTTAATAATGATGAAGCTGCTGACAAAAATCTTCATAGACTAAGCATTTGCTACTGTAAGTTTTTAGAGGTCTAACTTATTCTAACTCCTTTGCATATTAATGAAATATACTGCTCCCGAAATGAATGGTTATGTAATTACGAAAATTCAGCTTACACATATGGATAAAGAATATTATTCTGACTTTTATTCTACAATTCGGGACATAATATCTTTCGCAAGTGCTGCGAATATGTCCATTGATATAGATATACAATAGAGAATGTTAAACTTTTCCAGTTTACCAACGATTTAAGACTTGCAGATCTTTGGTACTTTGGTACATAAACTTACTAATTCTTCTTTTTTTTCAGATTACTTTCTGAGAATTTGATTCGTTCACATGCATCATGTGAGTATTGTTATGATAATGAATTATTTTTTTCTTTCCTAATTCCTTTTAATCCTTTAGTGTCCCCGGAAAGGAACCAAATCATTGGTCATTTCTTTGCTAATTTTTCTTTTTCCAGGGGGTTAATTATTGGAAATAGATTGACCACCTGGTTCTTCCTAATGATAAAAGTTTCCAACGAGAAGTTTATTATAACCAGGAGTGATGTTTATGCATTAAAGGACTAAACCATACTGTGATTATGTCAATTAGAAAAAGGTGGCTTTCGGAATCTTTCTTCTAAAATTTGAAGTTTGAATGTCTGATGTTACCCTATAATCTTACATAGCTATAGCCACTTGAGGTGACTGAAAGCTTAAATAATAATTATGGACTGTAGTAAAAAATATTGTAATTTTGGCAGTTTTATTCAAATTTTTAGGATACTGGTAATTTTAAAACTTGAGAACTGTTTCATTTTTGTAGGTGTTGTATCCTCTTTTTTTTTTGAAAATGATAAATTTTAGCTGAAAATTTTTTTTTCCACTACATCAGTAAAAAGGACCAAAACATTGTGCTAAATTTTAATACAGGAATAATAAATGTTACTTTGTGTTAACGTTTTTCCTTTTATCACAAATAAGGATAAAATTTGAAAATATCTCTGTACAAGTCTCTGAAAGACACCAGATAATTATGTGAGAGTAATAAATGGTTCTAGGATAGTAATCTAGTTTTTATAGATGGATCCTTATAGTTACAGCATGGTACTTATAAACACATTGCAGCCAGTCATAGCTTATATCACTATTTTTAAAAATAGTTTTATATCTTTTTACAAAAAGGTAGAGAGTAGAGGGTCACGTAGAAGAGAAAAAGGACAGTTTATATGCCTTAATTGTTTAACTTTTTTGGAAGGGAAATTTCCCCAATAATGTAAGAAGGAAATTGTCTGTGAGGGGTTAGATTAAGCCTGTTGTAAAGCCTTACATCAAAATATTCTCAGTTTGTGTGGTCGCGTGTATTCATATTTTTCTCCTGCATCTGTGTTTTTACCCATAAATCTAGCCTAGTTATATTTTTTCTCACCTCTTTCCTTGCTGGTACCTGTTCTTCACTTCATAACTCACCAGTGTGTATTTCAAGCAATTATTGTTAGCTATATGTTATTGGTTATTTTTTGTGATATAAAATCGAATGCTTTCTGAAATGTACGATTTTCAATGACCACGCACGGTTTCTTAAAATATAAAAGAGAATGGGTCGATTCATTCATTCTTTTTTTGAAACGTTTTTATTGTTTATATTTCATGTTTTTATGTAAAGTCATTAGCATGCTATCCTAAGAAACTTTAAATTTATTTAGAATTCAGGGTTTTATTTCCTCCAGCACGTAATTAACAGTATATATACCATGTTGATGCAGTATTTGGGGTTCATACTTACAACGTCCCCCACTGGAAAAAAAAAAAATGACTTTTTGAAAGAATGCAGAAAAATAATTGATTCACATCAATACCAGTTTTATTATTTCGTTATTCAACCATTCTAAATGTAGGACATGGCATATAGTAAATTTAAAATAGTCTTACATTGTGTCGCATGGACGAAAAATATACAATTTATGCTTGCATCAGTGTTTTTTCTTCCTAAACATCCATTTTCAGGTGGAAGCTGCTTATAAAGCCTTTATTACAGGAAAGTTTTTATTAATATCAATTCTGTTTTTTTGTCTTAGTTATATTTAATTGAATATATTGAAGAAGAAACCTTTATTTATGCTATTTTGCAGCATTTTCCTAATAAACACTGCCCACCTTTCAATTGGAAGCTTCTAATAAATACCCCTCTAACAGAAGATGTGTTTATTAGAGGAAGGTATTCTCAGTCCTGATGAGGTGTATACATTTATTGCAGGAAATGATTTAATAAAAAGTAACTGATTATCTAAACTTAGATTAGAGAAAATTTGAGGCATGATTTTAGGCACAAATATGTAAATGGAAAAATGCATAATTATGTAAATGTTTAGAAAAGTTCACTTTTTTCACTTTTTATTCACAATTTCATAATTGAAAAAAAAAAAAGGCTCACACTATAAACCATATTATGAGGGGGCTTTTTGGGTCTCGTAAACAAAGGGGGGAGGGGTGGCAGTTTTGCCACTCATATATAACTTTTGTTATGTTTGTTCAATTTTCCTAAAACTAGACAAAAGCATTCCTTGTATCACGAGTTACAACTGTTGTTAGAGTAAATAACATTATTGACTTTTCCCTGTTACCTTTTTAGGTGTTGGTGAACCACTCACCATTGAAAGATCCCGTTCTTTACTGGCATTGAGGATAAATGTTTTAGCTAAAGGATACAGGTATAGTACATAATTATTTTACTTGGTTTTTCTTTAAAAGTAGCCCTGAATTGATATTTTTAAACATACTTGATATTTCCCTGTCCATGTTCTTACCTGGAATTGAAAATTTTTCAGAAATATATTTTTGTGCAAAATAAATTTCAGAATCATTAAGGCATTTAAGTAAAATATATCATAATTAGATCAAATTAAACTAAATTTACAGTCTTGGAAATATGTAATCTCTTATATTTTTGTAGCTTTCCTTTTCATGAGGCCATCCTTAAATAATTGTTTGTTTCGTGTAACCTGAGTCACGAAACCGTTTTTGAGTCGGTCGGTCGGTCGGAAATTTTTTCATTTTTATGAATTGGTGCAAGAAAAATAAATTGATTTATACAGTTTTTTAACATTTAAACAAAAACGAAAAAAGCCATCTGTGTCACTACAACAATCAAATGTAAACATTTCATTAATATTCACAATTTGTAAGGTAACAAGTACAAAAAAAAGCATGCACTGATCGCACATGACGAAATCTTATTTCTCATTCAGCAGCTTGATTACTGTACTCTAAAACTAGGAGACAGACATGATTTCTTTTCTCACCTCTTTCTTTATCTTATATTTTAACCAAATAAACATTCAACACATACTTTCTTCACTCCACATACCATTTTCAAGCAGAACAGTGGGTTGATATTTCATCATTTCAAGAGGTTTTTTTTCTTTTCTGAGAAATTTAATATAACTGATATAAATAACTGACAGGTATAGTATATACAATGCCAGCTGGAAGTTTTATCAGATGAATGAACTATTTTTTAAATAATGAACTATTATATATTATGCTTTTATGCGTAAACAAGACAATAATTCATTTAAAAAGTCAAGTTGATTCCCAGCTGCCTTACTTATCTATATGAAGTATTTTCAGATGTTGGTCATGTATTGACTTCTTGCACGTGCAACCATTCAATGATTTTCTATGCTATAATTTACTTAAAAAGACGTAATACCTGGTTTCTACATACACTATGTTTTATGTGATATGTATAAAATCTCAGTAAAGCATTATTTTATAAAAATAATCTAAATATCGGCTGTGAAAAGCATTCACGATAGTTTTGTAAGACCAGAAATTTGGAATATTGGCTGTGATAAAAGCATTCATGATAGTTTTGTAAGACCATAAAATCGGAATATGGCTTTGAAAAACCATTCACAATCATTTTCTAAAGCTGGCAAATCAAAAATTCGCATTCATTATTGTTTACTAAGGCCGGAAAATTGGAATACCGGCTGTGGAAAAGCATTTACGATCATTTTCTAAGGCCGGAGAATTAGAAAATCGGCCATGAAAAAGCATTCATTGTTTTCTAAGGCACTAAAATCGGACTATCAGCCATGAAAAGGTATTCACATTCATTTTCTAAGGCCAGAAAATCCAAATATCGGTCATGCGAAAGTATTCAGAGGATGACAAATACATTTGTTTGTGGCACTTATTTAGTGCTAGTTACAAAGGGAAATGATTCGGAAATTACGTTCCCGTCACTTAAAGGGAGATTCGTTGAAAATTACGTTCATAGCACTTATTTACGCTAGATAAAATTATGTTTGCGGCACTTATCACTTTTCTCTTTATAGGTAACAAAATACATCAGTCATGACGAATACACTTTTTATTCTGAGAAGTCTTTTATTCCACGTGTATGTAAAGAAATATTCTGTTGCCATATTGAAACAATGAAACAAAGAAACAACATTTATTTAATAATATAGTACATGCAGGAAATATATTGTAAGAATAAACATTCTTTCACAGAATGATATTTTAAATTATTAAAGAAAAGTGTTGAATATGAAGCAAACTTTATAAACTACTGGTGATGAGTGAACTTGCATCATAATAGTTTCTATGAACTCAGACACTGAAATTTGAAATATAACCGGCAGAATCAACACCAATGTTAATAATAGAAAGTAGGGAATGCGTTGGGATTGGAAAACAAATTAAACAAGTTTTAACGTTTTAAAAAGTTATTGAAAACTTTTATAACCCCCTTCCACCACTTGCACTTTAGAATGGAAGGTTCACGCCAGGGAAAGAATATTAAAAGCTTTGCTTCATCGCAACTCTGACATAGATGTCTACGAAAATGGCCATTGATTAATGCCAACGAGTTGAAGCTTTTAACACAACTTCTGCTGCTAAAAATGAACTTCAAAAAAATTCTTAGAAGTATACCCAGTATATAAAGTCGGGTAGGAAATTTAAGGCCTTTTTTGTGTCCAGAAACTCGACTTTATACACCGGACATTATGGGTGCTTAATTTTTGTTTCTTATTTAATGGAAGAGTGAATAGAAACCGCTTTTAGACTATACATGAACTGCGAAGAAAATATATAATTAACAATACTGGATGTCATACTGAAAACTGTTAATTACTTTTGTTAGAAGAAGCCTGCTTTTCAGAATGATGAATTTTAAATTATTTTTTGTTCTCCATGATTTAGATACGTATAGAATATGTAGATTGTAGAAAATGAAATGGTTCTTATTCTAAACACATGAAGGAGGAAAATTATAACTTTTAATCTGTATTAGTGTGACCCCCGTTTTAAATTGCAACTACAAGAACAGTAAAAAATCACAGCGAAGTACATGCGATGTAATGAAGTACGATCTTGAAAAGAAAAAACAACAACGTTATGTGATGTGATACATGTTTTGGTATTTTTTTCGCTTTGGTTTAGATAAAGTATAAAAAAATCCAGGTCGGGAAAAGAATGTTTGCCACTCAGGACTTGGGTAAATTTGAATAAAAAACAATTTGCATAGATTTTCAGGAAAATACTGACGTAAAATCTTTCAAGCCGCTTAAATTTCACAGGGTCGTTCGGGTTAAGTGAAACAGACAATTGTTTAAGGATGCCCTGATTTTTCTACAAACAAGAATGCCACCAGTGAAATTTTCACTCTAAAAATATACTATAATTGTAATTATTTTTCATCTAAAAAGAACCAAACTTTAATTCCTAACATATGTAGGAAAGGGTGGCAAAACATAATGGAGATATCAGAAAACCTTTTCTTACTTAGATTTGCAAGTTATATATGACTATGATTTTGCGTTGTTGCGTGAAGGTATATGTGTACTGGCAGTTTTGTGAAGTTTTCTAAAATTATATTCAACTTAACGATCATTCAAAAGGAACAAGAAATAAAAAATTATTTGTCAAAGTTCCTAATGTAATACTAGAAATTGTGAAAAGTGGCTTTTATTTCATGGGAGCTAAGTTACATAACAATCTATCTGTATGACTTAGGGAGTTAAGTAAGTAATCTTTCCCATTTCAAAACCGAACTGAAGCAGTTTACCTGGAATTGACTTTTGTATGATGTGTTATGTTATTTGTATGTTTGTTTGTGTGTGTGTATGTGTGTGTGTGTGTTTTGACAGGACACATTAATAGCAGTTTATATAAACTGGTATGTCCAGCCTGTATAAATATTCTTTAATAATAATAATAATAACATACCAAGTAAACATAATGACAAACGTTTATATTGTCTATTTATTTATTTATTTATTTACAAATTTGTACCCAGGATAGCCTCTATGGTGCTTAAAATACTGTCATCAATGAAGGTTCCGCGATCGAAATCCTGGTTGTAATTAAAGCTCCCATTTGGGCTATGGAAGTTTCTAATCAGCTCTGCAAATCAAGCAGGACTTCAGCTCAATGACACAACTCTGAATTTAAACTGTCGTCCACAAGTGGGATTGAACCACGGTGGCCAGGCCGTTCGATAATTTAAGTTTTAAGTACAGTAGCTATGTAGATTACAGATACATGTCGCTACATCCATCTTTAATCCATCTGTACTGGAAGTCAATGTTATGAACTGACCAATGGGCAATGCTGGTTATAAAATAGTATTTGTTATAACAACGGTTATTGGAAGTCTTTTCTATATTATTTCAGACTGAAATGTTAACACAGGTTGGTTTAAGAGAGTTATATACCTATTTAGTTAGTATGTAATGCATAAAATATAAAATAAAAATATTCCTTTATGGAACACCTAATTTGTATTTTTCTTATTCAACTGGCTTATCAACTCAACTTCATTCAAACTAAATACACATGATTTCAAAATCATTTCTTTATGTATCTACCTCTTCCTTTTAGAACTATCAAGTGTTCTAGAATAATTATTAATGGCATCATTTTGTGTGTATTGTATTTTTGTGGGTTAAATATAGAGTTTCATGTTGATTTTGACCAAACCTGCAGAAAATGTTTGGAGAAAATTGTTAAACAACATTTGGGATTGTTTGACTTTTAATAAATAAAGACATCAATTATTCTTGCTTACAATAAATAAATAATAGGACCAAATCTAGTAATGGTCTAGAACCCAAAACAGTTACGACTTGTGGAAATACACACAGATTGTTGACAACAGTGTACGGTTTTTAATGCCCAAAATATTTTTCAAGATTATCCCCTGATTATAACTGTTATGACTGTATAATGTTTTCATTTTTATTTTTAGCGGTATATCAGCAGAGAACTTGCAGAAAATGATAGATGTTTTTAACTGTAAGTTTTATCATTCTTTCCAAC
>JANTOQ010084936.1:0-12858 GCA_027564595.1 Bythotiara depressa | reverse complement strand
TTACATATCAAATTAAATAATGTATAGATACACATTCCTGATAACCATAACAATACATTTCACCATTCAATGAAGATGGTATATCATGTGCAGTAGCTAATCTCAAATCACAGAGCACGGTCAGGTAGGAGTGGCAGCCACGTGGTTAAGGACACAACGTGGTTCGAATCCCTCTAGCGGTATATTGCTTTCTGAAACCACTACACTGCTCCACAGTGAACTCAGCTTTACATCCTTCCGTGGTCTAATAAACTGCATAGCAGCAGGGAAGAAGAACCACTATATACTGTGGAGCCTGTAAGCATACGATTATTATTAATTTTATTTTTATTAAAAAGGGCAATTTTGTGGTTTACACTTCCAGAAAATATGCCTCAAATTTATATCATACCACTCTCCTACACAATGGCTACATGTGTATTCACCATATCATTCCTTACTGATTTAAGTAACCACTTAGACTAGGTTTAGCCATTCTTATGACGTCAGTTCTGGAAACACACATTTCACTTTAAGACGAGTAAGATAAACATGAGAACGGCATTTGTTAAGTCTATGAACTATTAAGCTAATGGTACTTAGATTTGTGGAGCTGTGGTATCACATAGTTCATGACTACACAACTATCGATCTTCTAGCATGTAGGGCTTCTTATTATTATTAATGCTTTCTTTTTGCATGTGATCTTACAGATACAAGTCGTTTTGTGTCAAGTGCCTTCCTTGTGTTAAGTATACACTTCACCCTTTTGTGGGAACACATTTTACCATGAGATAATGATGATGATGATGATGATTGTAGTTTTGTTGTTGTTGTTATGTGCAGGATAACCCACCCATGTACTGTGGGTCATAACCTTAGGCCTCACGCTCAGTTGTATTTTTATTTGTTTGTATGAAGATTAACTTAGGTGTTACTGGATTAATGAATTTGTAATATTTCGTTGATGGTGTATGAGAATTTGTGTTTATTCCAACAAAGACTTATGAGAGGAAGGGATGGCTGAGAGACTACCAAAATGTTGCTAGCATCTAGAACACACATAGACACTACAAAAAATATTACAAACTACTCTGTTTGTACAATCCCTGACAAGAATTGTTATTGTCTTGCTTTCAATTAGCATTATCTTCTGCATTTCTCTTGCTTTCCACTTTATGCTTCTTCTACCTCATCAATTTTGCAATAGGTTATTCTAAATTTGTCATTCGTCCTGCCAGACACCTGATCACTACAGGTATGATTTCCACCCGGAATCCTGGGCACCTTTCACACGTTTTAAATGCCAACTGCTGGTACTTCAACATTTTCCCTCTTTTTTCCTCAATATTTGCCTCTGTAAGACACGCCATATAGATTATCCAAGTTTTATGTTTCCCTGTAGACTCCATTATAAGATCAAATCATGCTGTTGCAGTTTTTAACATGTGGTACTCAAACGCCCAAACAAGTTTCTTTCCTGACCTTTCAAGAGCTGTCCCTTTATTTACAAGCTGTTTTTATACCAAACTGTGTTCATCTTAAGGAACCCTGCCTGCTTTCCCCACTCTACAGATAGTACCATCATTGTTATGCCTTCAAAAGTATTCACTAACTGCAAGAACTTTACACCCTGCCAGTAGATAATACACCACCTCTCCTACCATAGCACACAATTGAAACTTAAGGAAAACAATGATTTTGTGTATTAATTATTTTTATTTCTTTATTTTTAATTAATTTATATTTTATTATTATTATTTATTTATTTTATTTATTCAGTACTAGATACTTATATAGGGACTGGACCACAATGGAAACAAAGCTCTTGAGCTTTTTTTGTGTCATCCTTGCCATCATACCAGGCATTTAAATCACTCTAGCTTCTTTTTATCTTTTTATGGTTGACAACTGTCATTTAGTTTAGTTTATTTATTTATTATATATACAGTTTTTTTTTTTTTTCCTTGTACATTTTATTTATATTGATGGCAAAATATAACTAACTAACTTACTAACTAACTGTATTGCTCTGACTCCACTTCAAGTTCTTGCTAAATTAGCTGTAACTTCAACTTCAACTTTAGCTGCCACATTTCTTGGGTCTGTGCTACACTGCTACCACTGGTTAAATCTCTCATCCTGCTCACAGTATATTTTCACTCTGTAAGACATTTTTTTATACTGCTCCATGCAAGTTTATATTATTATTATTATTATTATTATTATTATCGTAACAGCCACCCTAAATGCAGTCTTATTACAGTCAAGCTCGGTGCTGTATAATAATTGGCAGATCTTTGGCTGTGCAAACCAGTGTAGCTGGAATGAGTGTGTAACTATTCCAATAGAACTGTATTGTTATAAATTTTAGTTTGGTTAGCCTCTTTGGTACTTAAAAATGTACTTATTAATGAGCACCTATGATTGAAATACTGACTGTAATTAAGTTCCATTTGAGTTATGGAACATTCTAATTGTCTCTGCAGGTCAATCAGGATGTTCTATTCAAGGAGACAACTCTTTTTAAGTGAAACTGTTGTCCACAAGGAAAATCAAACCATGGCCATACCATAATTTAGCCTATAAAGATTTTATATGCACCCTGCTACATTCACGTGAATTTTAACATTGAATAGTAGGAGCAGTGTATGGAATGGTTCCCAGTGAAACTTGATATGCAAATTTAAGGAGATTTCACGGGTTTTGCCAGGAGAAATTATCCATTTTTAAGAAAATATTTATTTAAGGAGATATTTAAGGTTGTATGGGAACCATAAAAGTTGTTTTGTTCTTTTAAACATTGTGTTAATATATGATATACTCACTCACCTTTGATTATTTTCAATAGCCCAATCTAAACAATTCCTTCCAAGATGATCTTTCCTGGTGATATCAGCCTTCCGTGACAACAGCAATTTGATCATGTCATCGTGACCTTCTTTACTTGCATGATGCAATGGCGTTGTCTAAATGACAACACAAAATCTTTATCACTACTTTTATTTCTTTTCTTTTTTTACTACTGTAAATTATGACCTTTGCAAAAATCATAATTGTACATCATTAACTACGCAGTCCTATTTTGACAATGTCAATTACTTAAGTTATATTGACAACATGTTATTATAGTATAAAAAAGTGACTGAGAAAATGGTCGCTGCTGCTAACTGGATACTGACTCTTTGTTTAGTCTGTACAGAAAAATACAAAGCCCAAGGTCCAGCTAATGGAGACCGAGCTTGCGAGGTCTGTGTGTGGACCGAGGGCTTTGTATTTTCTGTACAGAACAAACAAAGAGTCAGTATACTGTTTATTACCTAGCAAACTTTTCGTTCTTTATGTGAATCAGAAATGATTCCAAATGATTTTTCGTCATTTTGCTGCTGGGAACAAGAATGTTTTGTATATATTATTCTGAAAAAACGCTATAAATTAATGATCCGTGTACAAGAAAAAGAAGATAGATATCAAGTATGTATCTGAATTGGAAGCATTTTTACTTGAATTTATTGTATAACTAGTTAGCTACATGGATAAATTTTAAAATCACAAGGTTTATATGAGTGAGAATGGGAAGGTGTGTTGTTTATCAAATAAAGAAGCTACACAGATTTTGGAATGGCAGCTGATAGGCAGCAACAATACGAATTAAAATTTGCTATATTTTTTATGACTGCTAGCTAAGTTGAGCAATACGAATTGGATGTAGCTATGTTTGTTGATAAAGAAGAAGAAAATGGTCATTTTTCTGGTTATATGTTTGGACCTACTTATTGCTGGAGACTCAGTTCTTTCCAAGTGACATTTTTTGTTGATATATCAATTTATCTCATCAACCTGTCGCAAGGCAAATTAAGCATTTTATATGTTAGTTTATAAACTGGTCATTACTATCAGTACGGGCCTGTACCAATGCCCTGTTGGTTACATGAGAACGTTGATTCAGCCAATAAGCAATACATATTTTCTGTACTGCCCTCTAGCAAAATGGCTGCCAGGTAATAAGCCACAACATTACCTGCAAAATAGGTTTATAATATTTTGAAACACATGTTTATGTGTTCATTAATTAGTAAATATTCCATATCTTTTCTTGTGCTTATCCTTGAAATTCTCTGATGTTTTAATTTTAAAATGTTAGAAGCAATGGTCTCATATGAGGAGGACGTTTATCATCAAAAACAAAGTCTTTTGAAAGTCCTATTAAACCAATAGGAAATGTTTGTTTAACCAATGAAAAAATTCCATATTGCCCTGCCAATGAATTATTTTCAGGCAATAGAACCCCTGGAAGTCTCTAAAAATGATAAACATTTTAGGGGTAGAGTGACAGCTGTATTATTCACACAAAAAAACTAGCATTGTACATAAAGACTATTTTAGGAGTAGATGCAATTACTTTGGAACATAAAATCCAATTTACTATTTTCTTGTGTCTAGTTGTAGCTGATGCTAAGAAAATAGCCTTTTATTTTGGAAAGCGGTTATATATAAAACTGTATGAATTTATTTATATATTTGATTGCAAGTTTAATCTGAACAAGTTTATAAATGCCTACAATGTAAATTAAATATCGCTATATACGCAATCTAAATTATGCTTCCAAATTACAAACAAGGTTGGCCTTTCTAGCTAAAGCAGCTTGATGATGATGGTAGTACCTGATGGTTAAACAATAAATAACCAAACCGTATATTTCGGCCTATACATTCCAGAGTTTCGTCAATTAACAATATATTACACTGTTTTGAATAACGTATTGACTGGTAACACAAACCTTAGCTTTGTCCACTGGATTTACTAATGAATCAGCATCTAATAAGCTTTCCGCACACCATGTCCAACCACGGGATGCAGCACAGTCAAGAGGAGTCCATAACATGGCATTTCTGAAGTTAAAGAAATTTGATTAATTAGTATAATTATGCCAGCATTACTCACGAGTGCAACATTGCACTTATGGTGAGTCCCAGGTTCTCAAATCCAAATCAGCTATTTTATTCAGAACAGTTTACTAATATAGATATAAATAACAATAGCTAATATCAGTAATGTTTTTAAAAGTGATATAAGAAATATAATTGAATAAGTGGTTAAGTATTTACCAAACCCTCGCATGCAATATTTTATAAGCAAGAAAGGAAGATTTTGGTCAGAAAGTAAATAATCAAAATGGCGACAGGAATAAAATTGTGATAGAAATATTTAAAATAACTTGAATTGCTAAGCTTATGGACTGCAACTACAAATCATTTTTAGGGTTCTATCAATTTTAATCATTGAAAAACACAAAAGGAAGAGAAACTTTAATTATGAAGATGTTTATTATTATGGATAGGGGGAGAAGGAACAACAAACCACATTATTAAAAGAATGTTCAAAATTCATGTTCCTTAATTCAGCGGCAAATTTTGGTAAATCTTTGTAAAAATAGATGTTGGTACATTGACCTGAATACATCACGATGTTGGTACATTAACATGATTACATCACGATGTTGGTACATTGACCTGATTACATCACGATGTTGGTACATTGACCTGATTACATTGATGTAATTTTAGTACATAATGCCAAAAGGCATCATTCAAAATGTCTAGTATTACACCAAGTTGAATATATAATTATGATATACATTTAAAACTGAAACCTCTTGGCAGGAAAACATTTTGGATATTTTATTTATTCTTGCATCTAAAATTTAGCCTGTTCAAACGTTTTTTCTGCTGGAGGTTTTTGTATTTTCACTTCTTCAAAAAAAAGTACTAAAAACACTGAAAAGAATTGTAAATTTTGATCTAAAAATATTATTGTTAGCTCTGCTGAGCAACAAACAGAGATGAAAGAAACAATACATCCAATGTAGATCTTATCTTTAAGTTACCAACAGCTTTTGTTTGTTTCTTACCTTAAAATTAAGAAATTTGTCCAAACATTTTACTAGTGAAACATTTTCTGCTGACTATTTATGTTTTTTATGTATATAATAGAGAGAAACATGCTACCCTACCTGGCATCGACACCTGCTCCACATTCCAGTAGTATCTCTACAACTTTCACGTGACCTTCCAGCGCAGCCAAATGAAGAGGAGTATTTGAAGCATCGTCTTCATCATTTGCAATATTATTATCTTCTCCCATTAAGATTTCTACAATTCTAGAAAATAACCCTAGTTAAAATAGTAAGCTTACTTGACTCAATTGTTAATACACTACTACAAAAGAAGCAAATAAAAACATTAAGCTTAAGCTATAGTATACCACTTAACTTGAACCATCAATGAAGAAATAGAAAATAAACAAGCCAACCCTTTGAATATATCAGTTTGCAAAAGCAAAACATTTTTATCCATCTTTTAGAGCAGATAAACAAAACACTGCTGGTAGTGTTTATTAAATTTGAATCAACTAACTGAAAAACAGAATGGGACAACGAATGAGTTATAGGTGAGAGCTTGAATTAACTGATATTGAAGTCTCCAGCAGTAATAATGGTTTGTAACGGCAGATCTTAAGGGGAATGGGAAAAGGTTTAAAGAAGAAAACACTGAGTTATCTAATATTTGAGTTAAGCCATGACAACCATATAAACAGACACAATATTTGAGTTACTCACATTGCATTTGTGTATCATGCACAGTAATTTATATAATGAAAGACATTTTTATCTTGAAGTTTTACAGAAACTAAAACTGACATTTAGTGTCACTGCCTTGACATTCTTTTCTACTGTTATTGATAATTGGAATATACTCAATAAAAAAGAAACATCCAAAGCTTGACTAACTACATATCTTAATGAAATAATTTTTTAAAAACCAAAACTTTCATATAAAGTATCAAAATTCTCAAATAAAATATGGACCTCACCTTGATCTTCCAAATTTAGCAGAAAGATGAAGCGGTGTTAAATTTTGATCATTTTTTGCATCAATAAGTGCACCCATATCCAACAACATCTAAAGGTATTTAGGTATATATATATATAGAGAGAGAAACTAAAATACATCTATGTGAAGAAAAATTAGAAACCATAAAATGTATTCTGTTAATATTGAAATTTAAATACTCAATAGCATCAACATGGGGTATTCTAGAACATTATGGCAGGATCTGGTGGTAGTGCAAAAGGAAACTTTCTAGATGATTTTTTACAAAACAATTTCTAGAAATATTCAAGGGGCAGTGTCTGAAATCATAACTCTCTTTCAGTGAAAGATTGGGACCTGATCATTTTATTTTTTTCTATTCAAGTTAGGTATTAACACCTTACAGAAAACTGCACCACTAACTGATGAGGACAATTAATGTATATTGTCAGACTAGTGGTGCACACAACATATAACATATAGTGGGTGTTGCCCCCGCGAGGACAGTAGGTCCCTCCACGTGGAAACGTTGCCCAACATCTCATCCGTAAACCTCTATACAAGATGTAAATTTTGCTCCAGCTAGGAATCGAACCCGAGTCACCAAGTCAAAGGCGAGAGCGTTAACCACTACACTACGGATCAACATACGAACATAGCACTATTGTCACATTATGGTAGTAGCACTCATAAATTGTTTTTTGGATGGCAACAGAACACACAATCATTAGTATACTAGTCATATTTTGATCAATTTTGGTTACGATGCTAGTGTTGCGGCTTGGATGATCCACAAAGTATATCTCCTGAAAATCCCCTTCATGACTAACCTTACATAAGAAATAATAAAAATAAAAAGAGGTGACATTGTACGTAAATATCATATCATATTATATCTTACTTCTACGATTTTGGTATGACCTTTCATCGCTGCAATATGAAGGGGTGTATTCTCATTTTTATCAAATTCTTCCACTAAAGTTTTGACCTTTATATTTTCATTTAGTAGCTAAATAAAAAATGTATTTACTTGCATTTTGCTTAAATCTTGCATTCCTATTATGTACAGACCTGATATAACTAATCCATGCACCAAACACAAGCTCTATTCTTATTACAAATAAAGAATTTCAAGCAATTACATAAAACATCCATAGTGATATGATATATTTATATTTATCAGGTCATGGACGTAAATGGTTTAAAGGTTGCGCTACATTTCAAGAGATACATAATTCTCTCATCATTGAGCAGTGAGATGTTGACCAACAATGTTTATATACAAAAAAAGGAGGCTTGAAATTTAATTATGGGAAATGTTTTGCTGAAGCAAAGGTGACAGCCAGTACTATGCACAGTAAACTTTACATGTTGATCTACATATATGTGTTGTAGGAAGTGAACCAAGTTTTGCTATTGTTCTTCAAAATATCTGCAAGATTATACAGCTGAACTTGTATAATACTGAAAAACTTATCATACTCTCTTGAAGCATGAAAAAACTTACACAGGAATGTTGTTAATAAGTTGTTAAAATATGAGTGAAGGACATTGGAATTTACTTAAACAATTTTCTTTGTAAAAGTGAAACAGACAATGAGAACATTCCAGGGTAGGACATTCCAGGGTAGGATACTTTGATCTATAATACAGTTATTTAAGTTGCTCAAGCCAGTCTCTCACTGTTCATAAATGAAATGATTTTCTCTCGTTTGGGGGATAGCTTATAGTCATACTTGTATATTTGTGGGACAATGATATGAATAAAAATAATTATAAATTACCATAAAAACATCAACACAGTCTTCCTCAGCTGCTAGGTACAAACATGTCTTATCTTTCCAATCTTTTACTGAGATATCAGCTGATCGGCTCATCAGAAGTTTAACAGCTTCAACATTGTTTTTTCGTACAGCCATCATTAGAGGTGTTTCTTTGTCTTTATCGCGACAATTTATTTCTGCATTTCTATAATAATAATCACAAAGGAGGAACAGTAGCAAGAAGCAGTCATTAGTGATAAAAATATGTTTTAAAAAGAATGAATACTCAATAAAACTTTGTATATAATAACTAATATCAACCTGTTAGTGGGATCGTTAATCATTATTGTTGGGTCAGTGTGGTACATGCGGGTAAAATCAAAACAAATAAACACTTGCTTTGACTAGAACCTCACTTTCAAGTTAATGTGATTGTTTTGATTGTAAAGAAACACACAACATATATACCAACTCATTTGTGACCCCCCCCCCCCCCATTTTTCTTCCATTGATAAATAAATAAATAAGTAAAATAAATAATTTTATGTTCTAAAAGATTAAATTACCTGTCCAAAAGGAATTTGACAATGTGTACTCGATTAAACAATGCTGCTCTGTGCAGAGGAGTTTCCTGTAATACATTTCTTGCTTCAATATCAGCATCACTACCAACAAGAACTTCAACAATATCTACTTGTCCCAACGTAGCTGCCAAATGAAGCGGAGTCATTAAATTGGCTTTTACAAAATTCACGTTTGCACCTTTTTCAATACATAATTTGACAATATCAATGTGCCCATTTTCAACTGCAAGGTGGAGAGCGGTTTGCTCATCACGATCTTGATCCATTATCATCTTTGCTAACAAAGCATAACCACCATGGTCTTCTGCATAGTTAAATAGTAGTGCTACAATATCTAAATTTTCATGTGAATGAAAAGAAAAGAAAGAAAATATACAATCATAAAAACTCACTGCAACATGAAATTTTTTTAATAAGAAACATGGAGTACAAAAGACATTCTAGAACAGTTGTGTGAAATATAAAATTCCTGTTAATTCAGGTGTCTTTTGATAAGGTGCAAAACTGAAAAAGAGTAAGATCTTCTTATAAATACAGAATATAAAAACATCAGAATGGCAACAACTGTAATGTGATACTTGATGTTCCTATCACTAGTAATGTCAGCATTGTGATTTTGGAAATTCCATAATAAGCAACAGCAACATTAGTCTAAATGGCAATCATGATTACCTTATTTCATTGGCAAGCATCAACTAAAAGTAAATTACCGAAATGTCCTTCCATGGCTGCAAAATGTAACGGTGTCATTTCCATTTCTTCTAAACATCGAATGTTACATCCATGTTCCAATAAAAGTTTACACACAGCCAATGCACCATCATTAGCAGCACAATGTAATGCTGTCATCTGTGTTCTGTCCTTAGCCTAAAATAATTGCATAACTATCTTGAATGCACAAATAAATTATTTCATAACCTCAGAAAAAAATGGGTTAAGTAAATTTCTCAGTCTTATTAAACTTTGATGCACACACAAAATATTATGGATGTGTGCCCTGTGCCTAACAATAAGAAGCTTCATCATATTTATAAATAATTTCCCATATTTCATGTTCTAAACATCTGGCCACCTATACGCCTCTTAAAGAAATTCCATGCGGAATAAATCGTAAAAGTTGAAATTTATTCAACTTTCTAAAAATTTGAAAACAACAATTTTTTTCTACACTTCTGATTGGACGAGAACTATTCTGTATGAAGTTTTTTATCCAAAATCATGGTTTTAGAGAAGGAAATTTATTCAAATAAGAGACCTTGTACACATTCAATAGGGGTGCTTATTAAGATACGTATTATGGTATTCTCAAAAATTATAGAATGCTGATGATTTAAAAAGAAACATTCAATTATTGTAAATTTGAGAATGCTTAATGCATTACAATAATTTTATACTTAAGGATGCTGTATACTCTCATTCTCGAAAATTATTGGGAAATTTTTTTCACACCATTTGAATGTTCTAGTGATATATAACATTTATTTGAAATAAGAAATAAAAAATTTAATTTAGAAAGGGGAAAAACGTAGGATAATTTATTTTTCCTTAACCCTATTTCACATGGGGTATTGGTATATCCTTATTTCACAAGGTAGCCATCTTGGTTTTTTCCATAATTCATGTTCTACAAATAGTCTGATGTGAAAACTTGGTAGAATTGTTTCAAATACAAATGGCAGCATAAAGTCACATGATTTTCTTGCTGATGTCAGCATATTTTTACTGAAATTAAGTGCCTTTTCAATCTCATATTTCTTGGGATTTAGAAGAGGTCTAGTATTAAGAATTTGTATGTAAACCATTGTTATTGAGGTGCTTAACTTAAAATTAAAATGGTTGCATATAGTTTAGAAAAAATATTCGAAAAAAACTTATTTACCCCTGGGTCAAAATTACCCCCTGAAACTAAAATCTAACTAAAATCTATACTCAAATTACAACAATGTTTTTACACTTTATTTAACCTAAAACAAACAAAAAACTAATTTATTACGAAAATTTTAAAAAATAAAAAAAATATTCCAAAAAACTTTTTTACACCCAGGTCGAAATTACTCCCGGAAAAATGAATTGTACCAATGTGAAGGTAATAAAAAAATATTAAAAGTCACAAAGTTTCAAAGAAATTGAACATGCGAATAAAAAGGGTGCCCCCTTCCCCCATGTGAAATTCCTATCTAATTGTATTGTTTTATTTAAGAGACAAAAAAGTTTTTTTTTTTTCTCTCTTTTCCAAAATAAATCCAGGTAAAATGAGTCACCATTATAAGTAGACATGTTTGCAAGACCTATCCATAGCTGCTGCACTTTCTCAACAAAAACAATGGACTGTTTGTAAAAAAAAAAACTCACAACCACACACCCATACATGTTTGTAATTTGAGTATAGATTTTAATTTCAGGGGGTAATTTTGACCCAGGGGTAAATATGACTTGAGCCAGTTGATAGCCAGCCATACCCAGCCATGCTTTGGCCTTCCATAGGTTTTGTGCAGGAAAGGGAGCCTTTTTGTGTCAAATTCAGCCAAAATGAAAAGCCACCAATTTGTTTTAAAATATTGTTTTACTTTATTACATGAAAATAAGGAAGCATGAAATTGAAGTGATTTTGGGAAGTTTGTGTTACTTTTGTACACGTTAATTTTATAACTGCGTTAATAAAGTGCGCCATTTATTTTGTAACAGCATTAATTTTGAACATGTTAGTTTTATGCCAATAGCAACAAATCTAAAAACTGTTAGCATCATTAGTAAAGACACTCTATTTTGGTAGTAATGCAAATGAGTATCTTCAAAGTGAGACTGGTATATCCATCATAAAGAGTGGCTGACATGCAGCTGGTATAACAAAGGTAGTAAACGAAACAAGGAACAGCATGATGGCATACCTGAACTCTTACAAATAAACTCTAGACTGTTAACTTTAAAGGAGAATGGAGAGTTCAAAACAATTCAGTCTAAATTTGTTCATTACAATGCAAAAATCAATTTTAGAAAGTTTAACGCCACAAAAAAGTTCAATTCGGAAGATATTTGCTTACAAAGTTAGGTAATATTGCCTCATGCTGCTCGCCATTTTATCGTTGTGCACTAAAAATGAAGAATATTGAGCACAAATTTTGCACGTCATTTTTGCGACATTTCAAAACAAGCCAAGATGATTCAGTGTTGTTGTAGTTAGAGCACAAAGAGTCATTTGTACTAAAGAGATTATTGTTTATACTTATAGCGTAATTTATTCTTGTAATTCGCAGGTTTTTAAAGAATTGTCAGCTGAAGAAGCATATTATAATAATCATTTTCATAATCAATCAAAGATCAAAGATTTTCTACTGTTTTATAAAACATGACTTTTCTCTGAAATGGAGCAGGTTGTTTACTATCTATGTGTTTTTTAACTGACCTTTGAGTAAAAGGTATAGTAAAGTAAGTACAGTAAATGTTTTAATTGATTTAGAAAAGACATGTCTTGTAAAACAACTTGGTTGTTACTAACAGTAAAAAAAGTAAACATCATGGAGTTTGATCAAGAAGATTAATCTTTATTTGGGGTTGCGTGAGTTAAAAGTGTCTGAGAAGAAGGAGAGTTGGTTGCTAGCTACAGTTTTCTTTGCTTCAGAAAATAAATATTCAACTCATAAGAACTGCCGAAGAAGTTG
>JANTOQ010084714.1:0-16841 GCA_027564595.1 Bythotiara depressa | reverse complement strand
CCGTTCTGTTCGTATGTTTGGTATATTGAATTCTCTTTCTGATCTAAGCTTATATGTAGAAGTATGTATTTTCGGGAATAGATCTCTCAAATATGGAGCAGTTTGCTTATTAATAATTTTATAATAAAAACAAAACCGCCTACAATATCTTCGATCTGATAAGTGTTCAAAACCTAACTCCTTATAAAGTTTCTCTCGTGTTAATCAGCGTTGACCATAAAAATAAGTATATGTGGAAAAATCCTTAGCTCCTTTGCGATTACGAGGAGAATCCAAATGGGGAAGCTCACTGGCAGTATAATTAAGAGGTCAGCCAAAATTTAAAAATATATATACAGCACTACCTGATAATGAGACAACAAATTCCGCCATACTGAAATGTTTAATGTAGAAAGCATAGGGATACGGCAATATTTACAATTCGGAAAATCAGAATTTGAAACAGCTTCACAAGTGCTAACATGCCAATTATTAATGTCACCAGTATCAGCCGAAAATGAACTGGCCCTGAGTGTTAAGCAAACATCAGAAACTGGAGCATTACACACACAAGATTTATAACCATCAGGCAAGCTAGATACACTCTAAACAGGAACAAAATTATAAACAGCACTATTTACAGGACAATCACTGGTTTCTACCAGCCAATTACCAGATTTGGAACAAGACTACTCTGGGTGGTGACTTAAATCTTATCCTTGAGCCAACAGATGCACAGATGTGACTGACAAATTGATGCTGACCACATATAGTCTCAAAATGGTCTCGAGCATGTGAACAGGCCTCGTGTTGGTAATCATGACAGAACAATGTGGGATGATGAATGGACTCTTCAGGTAAGCTGGCATTTCTGGAAGAATTTGTAGAGGGTAAAAAACCATTTTCCAAAGGACTTATCATCAGATGGTTGAAGGACGGTCCCCATTGTTAATTCTCCCATTCAATTTTAAGCAGGGAAGCTGCATGGAAACTTAATACATTTCTCCATCAATATTGGATGGAAAGATACATCAAGTTTTTTAGGTGAGTAACACAAACAGATAGCTTCACAGAGGATGAAGTTCTAGTTTCTAGTGTAGTGACATAGCATGCACAAAACTCAAAAATTGTAAGACTAATAAGACACATAGACACATTAGACACATAGTGGAGAGCCAACTGAATCTGAGGCCAGATCATACAAAAGAAATAATATGTTTATTCTTACCAGAATGACAACGAAGCTTTGTATTATTTGGTAGGATGTTGCAGCCTTCCTTCAGAATCCCCATCTGAACTGGATGATGATAAATAACAAACAAAGTGAGATTCTGCAGTTAAATGTCAACACAAGCAGTGAGTTGTTGCAGTTGGTCAATATCCCATAAGTTGGCGATAGTTTGTTGTTGCAGTACGATTGGGTTTGGAACATTGACAGGATAGGCAGATTGGTATAGCAAATGACTATATTCAGATTGGATACTAAGAATTCGATTATTATAGGTAATTGATTGATTTATCGATGTCAAGTGAATTTGGAGTGTTTGAGGAGTTGGGGGTGTGGTCATAATATTGACATTGGAAACATTCAGTCTCGATTCGAGAACCAAATTGCTAGCAGTAACACATACAAGTTCATTATGGAGTTGCTTCTCATGTGGGCTTAGGCAGTTTGTTGCAAGTGAGCCTGTGCACAGAGAATGGAGACAGTATTGGAAGAAGTGGGGACCTCCATGTGTGAATGTGTGGGATTCTTGCTTAATGATGTAACAACAAAATTACTTACTCACAATATTGTATGACCAACAAAGGCTGGGAGTGACTCTACCAATGATATGACCACAGGGGGTGATAGGAATGACAGTTGTTGAAACGGATATGATAGTGTGATAAGGATATATAATTAAATACCAGGAACAAAATATAAATAAGACAAAAGAAGATAAATGCATGACGGTAGTAAGAGAGGTTGTGAGAGATGTAAACTGCCAAGTCATGCTAGTGAAGATGTATTGTGATTGGTTAATGTGTAGAATGATGTGATTGGAGTAAAGTCGTGTCATGCAGTAAATGGCAGCATGCAATGGATGCGAGCGATGAATGAACTTGTGTTGTGACTGTAGATAGTTAGAAATGAGTGGTGGTGAAGGAGTGTAAGCTATATAATCTAGGAGCTGGCTAGGGTTCAGTATGCACTTTATTGTGTACAAGGTCTGGTTTGAAATAATATTATATGATATAAAGGTCAGAAAAACTTTATTGTCCATTTACCACTCATGGTCATTTAGCGGGAATTCACAATTAAATATGGTGGTCGAAGTAAAATTTCCTCAATGTTTATTTTTTCAAATATAGTCATTATATATCATTTTATCAGAAATTTTATGTACATTCTAAATCATAAAATAACCTAGGTCTGAAAATCAACTCATAATGATATATTAATAAATAAATAAATAAATAAATAAATAACAGGTATATATCTCTCAATTTATTTAGCTATAGCAAATATAAGTAAGAAAATAGTTGCATCTCCACTGAAAATCGACAAGTGGAAAAAATATTTGTACAAATGCATATACAGTACCACATAATTTTATGAACACTAAATTCATTTTATAAATATCAAATGCCATTTAGTAAAAAATAGAGAACAAAATCAAATTGTTTCTTAAAGTAGAAAATGTAGCTTATTTTATTTCAACATTTTGTTTAAACTATTTAGCAATTATTTAAACACATTTTGAAACCTTAATTCCAGAACATTTAGTCCATGCTACTAAAAAAGACTGTGTTCTCTAATCAAATTTTGCAATTTGGGTTTACAATTGCAGTATTCGCAGCAACTGATTCCATTGACTCGACATACACAGACATTAGATTTTGCACATTTGACACAACATCTGTCATTGCGCTACCACATAGGATAATTGGATTTAACTGGTCTTCCTCATCCATCTGATAACCACAATCTACTGGATTTATATCCATACTTGACATATTTGAGCATGGAGCCTTGTGTAACATTGAAGATGTGCATACTACTTGATGTCACAGGAAATTTCTCCAAATCAAACACTCCAGATTTCTGGTCATATATGCTGTATCGAAGTTCATCAAACGTCTTCACAATTTTATCTTTAGATATAGATTCAACTAAAAATCTCTCAGCCAAAGAAATCATTTTGTCATCAATTTCACATTTACCAAAAGTATCAAACTCGCTGTAACCATTGTTTGCAGCAGTCTTCAGTGCAGAAGCCTTTTTTCAAAATTTACTTTTCCTGTCGTAGCCTGAAAATAAAGTTATTCACTAACTATTAAATGCTGGTGAAACAATCTTATTGAATATAAATTCCGTCATAATACTTAAATCTGTAGAAACGTGAGAAATATGAGAAGCATTTCAAAGTGATACATATCTCATAGATTATTATATATACCTTGATGTATGAGTTGCCTAAAATTAAACGTAAGAACCAGAAACAACTTATAACTCCTAATTCATCAACCTAAAAATAGAATTTCTTTTTTCACAAGTGGAAAGTAGTGATTTGTCATAAAAAATATCATGTTTAAAAGGTATTTTGATGCAAATATTAACCTAAGAAAGTTGGCCAATATTTCAAATTTAAATTGATAAAAACAACTGGAACACTGCATGGAAATGAGAAATTCATTAATGTAAAAAATAACCTGTCAATGCATGGACTGCTGGTAAGACATGAATAACTTCTGGATCCAATTTTTCTGATAAATTATGAACAGGAAATGCAATGATTGTGGCACTTCTACCACTTACCACCCATAATTCCATCAAATTGGAAGAAATCCAGCAATTGAGATGATAAATAGAACTAATTAATATGTCAGTGTCTGTAGATGCGATGATAACCATTTCAAATCTACCTTCTTTTGCAGCACGGTTGACATTGAACATAATAATATTATGGTCATCAGCTTCCTTGTGATCACATTTAAGTGAGGCTTCATTGGTAACCTGGTCACTAGACACTTTGCAATAGGATGATATTTCTTCTGGGTTTGCACCTCCAATGGATCCTTTATATGTGGAAATAAACCATTTTATAAACATTTGTTGAAATTTCATTTTCTTATCTGGCAATACCCAAAACTTATCCATGTCAACAGGAAGGTGCTGCTCAAAATTATTAATTGTTGTTTCTATTTTCTATTGGATCTGCTTTGCTTTGTCGGTTTCTTTCATCCTGTTTTATGCTTTGCAGATCGAATATCACATCTAGTCTTTCACAGCTTTTACCCAAGTTTGAAAATGTTTTTCAGAGAGCCTTTGCAAACATAAATATATATCTTCATCATTTTGACAGGTATCTTACATGCATAACATCTGATGGGCATTCTTTTAACAGTTTTTTAATTTCTTGAGCAAGTTCAGATTTTGGCGATTTCCTTAAATTGTCATCTTTGGTACGGAAGAATGAGGTGTTGGTAACTTTATAGCGTAGCAATTCTTGGATGTTTTACCCTATAGCATAAACTACTTGTCTAATGATTGAATACTTTTTCCTTCTCTACATCTACTATCTTTTTGTACTTATTTGCTTGCTTTATGGAACAGGCTTTCGGTATGGTATCAAACAACTTTGCAGATTTCTTTACTAGCCGATTAGTTCTAAATTCTTCATAAAATTCCTTACCTAATGTAGGACATGTGGTAATAATACTGTCTAGTATTGCTCCTGTGGCAAGGTTCTTTACAACAGTGTCTGCAACATCAAATGGATTACCTCTTTCAGCAATATATGACACTAGCAATGTAAATTGGTCCTCAAGACTTGTGTACCTTGATTTTTCATGTTTAATCAAGTTCCACTTGTAAACAGCCTCTGTCCGTCTGGTCACTCCAATGATACCAGAATAACTTTTTTCTGATTTGTCGTATTGTTTTTCAAGGCCTTGGTCCATGGAGATACCACCAACTTACTTTTCTCTGAGTTAATTTTGCAACAAACCCACATTCTACAAATGATTCATATATTAAGGGTTATTTTTATTTTAGACTGAGACAATCTTCATAGTATACAGTGTGTCCACCTAAATTTAAAAATGAAATTCCAGCACTTTCTAGTATTTTTTCCAGTATTTTTCTGAATGTTCCAGTATAAGGGAAGTAATGAAGAAACTTTCTTCAAACAAAATACCATAACACGAACAAAGGGATAAAACTGAACATGGAATAAACCATATTCTATATCATTCTATGTTATAAAGCTTGATACTGAGACATTTTTTAGAAGGATCTAAATTAACTATAAAATAACTCCATAAGTAACAAAAGGTTTCAATAGTTTGTGGAATTGATAAACGAAGGGTAGTACCGAAAAGTGATATTCCAGTATTTTTCCAGTATGTAGCTGGAAAAAGGTATATATCTCCAGTAATTTTCCAGTAGAATTCCAGTATTTCCAGTGTCAGTAACCACCCTGGAATAAAAGGTAAACATCTTTTGTAATTGGTTCAGTCAAATGCAAAGACTAATGGTAGTGCTCGCTGAAAAGCCAATAGGTGCAATTCCCAATTACCATCTCTGTGGAATCTAGTAAGATCTCTCAGAACTGGGTAGATACTATCAAGAAATGTACCACAGTACAAGAACTGACGACTTTTTACTTCCCTTCTTTTCTGAACTTTTCAAACCACTCTAAGTGGTCACTAATTTGTACTGATAGATTATTCCACTCCACCTTTACTGCTTTTAGATTTGAGTCCTGAAATAACTGATTAAGTGCATCTGTTTGCTGACAGATTTCAATAAAGGAGAAATCTGTGCTTATGGTAAACTGTTTTAACTGAAGGCGATTTAGAACCTCAAACAAATAAAAAATTTAAATACACACAGTGTTCTGATAGTAAAAGCTAAAAAACGAACATTCTATATAACGAATATATTATTATTAGTTGATTTTTAGGCCTAGGTTCTTATATGATTTGGAATCAACATAAAATTTCTGACAACATGATATCAAATATGAGGTAAATGTAAAACAAGATCATGGTTAACATGAAACTTAAAAGTTGAAGCAGTTTACTGTGCATTTTATAAAACACTGAAACACATCTTTTAAGTTTAAGATGTATTCTAAGATTTCTAAAAATATATGTATGTATGTGTGTATTGATAGACTAACTATTTTTACATAGTACTTCACATTGTTATTATCAGAGTATATAACATTTCTTACAATCAATATTTTGTATAGAACACACTACTTTTGTATTTATAGATTGGTGTTATTACTCTGATGGCACAAATAGGAAGTTTTGTTCCTTGCAGTGTAGCAGACGTGAGCATTGTCGATAGCATTTTAGCAAGGGTTGGTGCTGGTGATAGTCAGCTTAAAGGAGTTTCAACATTTATGTGTGAAATGCTGGAAACTGCCTCAATTTTGCGTGTAAGTACTCAGTTTTTAAGTTATAGAATTGTTGTATGATTTTCTGTTTTGTTGGCCAGTTTGCCCTGCAAAGACACTCATATTGCTCCATAGGACACTATTGTATCTAATCATGTACAGGAATAATGGGTATGACATTTATGATTAACTCTGTAACTTTGGCAAGACATAATATGATTCTTAATACGATTCAATAACCCAGGAATGAGGCATAGAGGCTTGTTGAGTCAAAATAATAGTTACTAAATTTATTCGATGAGATACAGCTTCTTCAAGATGGTTTTATTAATTAGGAGTTGCTCAATACAACCCCATACATCCTTTTTTTCCCAGGCTTTTTCCGACCTAGTAATTTTGTTTCATTTGCAATGTTCTTGTATAAAATAACTGAAACAGCCAGTGCAGATTTTGTAAACGAATTTAAAACATGTAATCGGACATTAATTTTGTGGTTTTGGTCATTGTTCGGAATTAATTGTATTCTTACTAAAGTTAACCATGTTGGCATTTTTTGATAACCTTTCATGGTTTTATTGAACATTTCAATCAATTCATCTTTATAGAATGTAAGATGTTTAAACTATCAACCTACTATACTGTCACTTCCTACTGGTTAAGAAAATTTGATTAAGATGGTAATTGAAATGTTTTTAATTATCATAAACACCAGGAGTTAATACAGAAAAAATAATTTGGGAGTCAGTACAATACTTAACTTTACTTTGCACTTAATATAGTGTCTCCCTTAGCCCCACCATGGCTGAGTGCGAAACATTTTTAACTTTTAGTATGCTCTAGATTGCTGGATATTGCATTTCCAACAACTAAAACCTAAGAAAATAATCCTCATTCACAGCACAGAAACAAAATAAATTGTGTAAATTGCTAGTGAAAATCTTCAGTGACTTATATGCATAAATGTTCAGTAAAAAATATGGTACTAAAAGAAACTGATATTAAAACAAACTAGCATTCTTTATTTCTATATTTTTCAACAAATATTTCCTGCACCAAGTTCATATTTAACACTTGTAGTTGTCAGCAATTTTCACTCTGAAAAAGTCATCAAGATTAGTTGTGCTAATCGAGGCAAGAAACAAGGACTGCAATCAACATTAACTTGTGTGTATGGTGTGGGTTGTGCGCTAGGCATTTCATAGTTTTTCTAGTGTTTTGCTTGTTAAAAATTTACAGATTTTGTTTCAGAAGGCAAACTGAAGTAAGTAGCAATAAATTTGTTTTAATATTTCAGCTGAAATTTAATTTGGGCACCGAAATTATGATGTTCCCAAAATCGGTCTGTTTTAACCCTGAACTCATTCTAAACATCATCAAAAACTAACAGTCCAAATGTATAATTTGTTTAAACTACCAACACACACAAACAAACACATATTACTCCAATATCACAATAGTGATGTGTTTTGCAAAGTTAGTAAAAAATCAAATATTTAAGTTAATATTTTTAGTCTGCAAGTGAAGATTCTTTGATTATCATTGATGAACTTGGTCGAGGTACATCAACTTATGATGGTTTTGGTTTAGCATGGGCCATTTCAAAGTAAGTGATTCATCAATTAGGATCATTCATATATTACATAATCATTTTTACTCCTCCTCCACCTCTTAATCAAGCACAATCATTCAACCAAGCTCCCACCTTGTATTACATAATCATACACGCCTACCCCTTTTAACTTCCTCTTCTACATAAACATATTTTATTGTGAGTCCTATACTCTAAATTTGAAAAAGCAGAAAAATAAACATGTCTTGTTGCCTATGATTTTTGCTGATAATCATCCATCGTCATTGGAAGGTCACCCTCCGCATTCTTCATTTAATATCATTATGGTCCCTTAGGTATATAATGATTTGTGTGCAATATAATAACGTAATATTATAAGTATATATTCTTTCATTTAGTTATATCGCTACAGAGATAAGAGCATTTTGTTTATTTGCTACCCACTTCCATCAATTAACAGCACTGGCTAATGAAATCCCCACTGTAAGAAACTACCATGTAACGGCTCTCACATCTAGCCAAGAGCTTACCTTGCTATATAGAGTAAAGCCAGGTGTGTGCGATCAGAGCTTTGGAATACATGTTGCAGAGATTGTTCATTTTCCAGAGCATGTGGTTAGGTTTGCTAAAGAAAGAGCCAGAGAACTGGAAGGTGTTCAAGTTGCAATACGTGAGTGGATTTTGTTTCTATTACTAAAGGTTTCAATTCATACAACTACCTATGGGCCGTTTCTTTGGTCAATTTTTTATGCTCTGTATCCTCCGTTTGCTCTGAGTACTGTGAACTAATCTAAATCCCCCAGAATGGGAAAAAACTGCCTCAGAGCTAATTGTTCCATCTTTATGGAAATTACAGGTACAACATTTAGAGTATCACATGAACCTGTAGTTCTCCGGTTATGGAGGCTAGCCACATAAAATATATACCACCCACTACAGGCGCGGATAAAAGATTTTGAACAAATGTCAAGCACACAGGAATGATATTTTCATTGGAGGCAGGGGCTAATACAGGATTTGAATTTGGGCAGTGCTAGCTGTGTATATAAACAGACGGTGTTGCCATAGTTGGCCCGGCGTCTTGCATAGTAGCAGAAGTGTACATGCAATCTCATGAGAACGTAGCACTAACTATGACCTCTAACCCACCAAAGGTTTGGGAACAACATAAAAGAGCATTATCTTAAAGACTTTTATAATCATGTCAATAATTTGCACCCACAAATAACATTCACTTGGAATTACTCAATGAGTGATGAAAATCATATAACAACATCTCATATAATGTACCAGATATATGGATACCAGTTTTAACTAAATGCCAAGATGGGAAATAACTAGTTACGGGAATTAACAATAATAACTAAATATGGGAATTGAGGGATCTATGATAATGCGTTAATGTCACTTTTACATCCGAAAAACTTTGTCCATAGAGGTGTGAAGTTTTCGATTTTGATCCGAAACGGGAATTGTTCCTTTTGCGTCTGTAATTTCCCAGGGAGGAGGTGTAAGTAATAAAATTTCGATCCTCTATCCATATATAAGATGTTTTCAACAATCTCATTGCCCGGTGACGAGAGAAGTATCTCTTGAAATGTATTTGTTTTGTTTTGTGTGAAGCCACCAATGTCTTTGTAAGGGGTCATCATGTAAGATTCCTGTTTATATACAATTGGAGTGGAAACCATTGATCACTTCCTTAATTCTTTTTTGGCCACTGTATTCTGTACCTTAAAATATTCAATAATGGCTTTACTTATATGATGCTTGATGTTTAAAACAGTTGACTTTGGTTACATTGATCTGATATTGTTCTATATGGCTCTCTTGAAGAACTATATCAGAGAAAAATACATATAAACACAACCAAACCTTCGAAAACAACGGCTATTTTTATAGCCACAAATCTTCTGATAACATTATACACTGGCAAATTGTCTTGTTTCTAACCTAACCTTGTCCTGTCCCTAGCAAGCAACATAACCCTAGCTAAACCTAAAGCCTAGCTAGCTAATGTTTTTTTAAGTTTTCTGTCACTGAATAATTTCTGTAAAGTATCCAGACAGCCGGTCCCTGTCCCTCTATTAAACAAGAACATGCAAAACGAATTATTTTTTATAAGGATAATTGAAAGTTCATAATGATATGATATATTTATCATGTCATGGTCCTGAATGATTATTTTAGAAAAGGGGTACCCTCTACCAACTATGATTACATTTGTCTGTTTTTTACTTGTAAAAAGCATTAACTGCACACTTCACTGATGTAATGAATTTGTGAAAATAAGTAACCTGGAAAAGCCCCAAAAATTCGCTCATGAAAATTAGTACCAATAGGTGATAGATATATAAATAATTAAATTCAAAGCTTTTCGATAACCTTTCAAAGAGGTTCGTTTTCTTTCTGTGATGCTCGGCTGCCGTTTTCATTTGAACATTTTCTCTTTCTTCTTTCCTCTTTTCATATTCCTTCCTATACCTAAAATTATTGTATTGGTAGATTGTTTACCAGATATGTATTTTCACTATTTTTTTTATTATATATTTTCTTTAAAAATTTCAATGTTTTTGTTGTCAACGTCATCCACGTCTTTCTCGTCACAATCTTTTGCTTTTTAAATTACCCCTACCAGAAGAACTGATGGTTTGTCAATGGTGTTTACATTGGGTCTATACCCGTACGTCTCGTACGTCCATTTTCTTTCATGCTGACTTCTATTCCATCAGCAATGATTTTCCAAACATCTTTGTACTTGTATCCAACATTAGAAAATTTATCTTTATGTAATTTGTATTTCTCTATAAGTACCGTGTTTAATTTTTTTTTACATTAGAATGGTTCGACATCTTCCTTTGTTTCGGGAACTGTTTTCCCTATAATTACATTTTTCATACGTTGTTGTTGTTTCTTTGATGTTTTGTTTGTAGTTGATTTTTTACCAATTTTTAGTTTCATTCTCAGCAACACCTCATCTGTTCTAATTGACAAGTGATCAATAGTTGATAAATATTCACCATCGTCATACAAATCTGTCTTACTTCTTTTTCTAAAACCTCCATATCAAACGATTCGTCTAACATTGCTTGGTAAGAAAACATACTTGTTCACTTTATTTAATCACGATATCACAAAGTTACAACTTTTGTTTGCATTTAATGCTGCCCTATTTGTTATTGAGTTTTGCATAGTTATGCAATGTTGTCACGCGTATATAATTTTATTCAAAAGAGCATGAAAAAGCGAGAGCAAAGAGAATAACTTCTGAATATATAAAAAACGCAAAAATGTTTACAAGAAGGTTTTACCGTGATTAGTAAGTGGAAAACTGCTCTGCTCTTGGAGCAGAGCAAATATAATCAATTTTTTATGCTCTCAACTCTCTCAAAGGTACCAAACATAAAATCCAGAGTTCTGAGAGAAAAAAGAGCACAAAAAATATTCATTCTATGAAATTTATTTCACATTAACATGGGTCATTAATCTCATATCTTGGTGTAAAAGTGTTTACTTTTGGTTATGAAATTCCAAAACGCACAATGCTTTGCCTTGAACATGTTCAGTTTAATATAATCCATGTTGCAATAACATTAAGTTATTTACTTTACAATAACCACTTTGTTAATCCAAATCAGGAAATACAGATAAAAAATGGTTAATCAAAAATGTATGATTTGACCAAGAGTTGTATTTGTCCCTGCAGATTAACAAATTAGGTGTGTTAGTAGTACTGTGTTTATTATATTTTATAAATAATAGAATACATTTTCCTGGATCATTTAAGTGGGATAACGTAAATACATTATTATCCGAAATTAACACAGGTTAATAAGAACGCATGCGAAATTAATGACAAAGAAAAATAACACAAACCTTTTGAAATCGCATTAATGTTGTACCTCGTAAAGTTTAGATAATATGCAGCTGTAACAAACCATGTTTTATAATGACATGATAACTCATTTCAAGAACACTGTAACAGTACAAAAGTATATATAGTCACCAGGTCACCTACAACTTTAATATTCTAAAATAATAGACTAGTATGGATGAAAGTATCTAAATTATGTAATTTAGTAATTATGTGATACCTTTGTTTATATTTATAGATAGTGAAGTTTTAATGAATGAGTCATCTGCAAAAAAGAACCACTCTGAGAAAATGGTATGATTAACTCATTACAGCTTTGACCTCAATTATTTTTATTTATGATATAGCATTCATATTTACCCAGGATTACGTCTTCAGTTTGCTATTGTGTAATTTAAAAATAAGAGTTATTGAAATTCTTTGGGATTTTAAGGGCAAGGAAACATTTTTTTCCCCATGCCATAGGTTTTTGCCGCAACTAATGTACAAACGTCGCATGAACACAAGTTTTCAATTTATTCTTCACTATTGTCCTTAGTATTCTTCAGACAGCTCTGTTTATCACCCTAAATCTATGGTCTTGACAGTTAGGTCAAAATATATGACCCATAACATCATAACAGGTGCTGCTGACATCAGCCATTTATATGGGTTATATGGGTGTTTTTAAGTAAGTGCATTGATTTTCCTTTTAAAAGGAAATATTTTCTAAACATATAATCATGCTACAAACATAAGTATATATATTATAATCAGTCACTCTATTGTTAAAAATACCAAATAAATAGGGTTGTATTTTATGAGTTTATGTGTAGTATAAACACTAAAGTTAGTTTCATGTCAAATTTTTACCATTACTGAGTTAGCATTTTTCAAAATTAGAAATTCATTATTTTGAGTATAACACTTTTAAATTTTGAAAAACTGAAACTTTTGCAATACTTAAAAGTTATATTTTACCCGTTCAATTAATCCCAATTCATTGTTTTTGACCTCATTAGCTGTTACATTCTTTGTTTTGTTTATATTGTTAGTTCATTTTCAGATGAAAGAATGTCATATTTCATCCCATTTTGAAGTAAGCGAGAATTTGTGGCAAGTACGGCAATTTGTGTATGTTTTTTTGAGTGCCTTAATCAGATTCTACAGTAAATGTAGTATTTAGGGAGACCATCACACTTTTTTATTAAACAAATATGATTTGTGAGGGGGGATTCCAAAGAACTAATGGTTATGCCAGGGGTTCCACCCCATAGAACTAATGTTTATGTTATCTTTCTTCTTCAAATAACATATATTAATTGTAAAATGTATGACGTCAAACAATATATCGAAATGAGGCTCAACCTATGGAAGAGCCACAAAATTGAAGAGCTGCTAAGCGAACGTTAAACAATTGAAACCGCTTAAGTAATGAAAGAATGAAACAATTAAGTACTGAAGAAACAACTAAATGTTTACAAATTTAATTATGCATGGAAATGTTATCCCAGCAATACCATTATTAGACCAAAGCGCTAATGCTGGTGTGTTAATGTTAACAGATCAAACAATGGAATGTTTTCTACAGAAACATCTTAAATCAAGACCTAAATATTGCTATCACAATGTCCTCTCCGATGTATCAATCTTGTTCTGTATAATGAAGTAAACGCAGAGGTTTGTAAATGCATTCTCAACACAACGTATTTAAATCATTTATTGATTCCGATTACAATGCTAAATTTAGGATCTTCAATAACCAATGACAATATATCTGTAAATATCTATAAATGAAGTCAACGCAAAGTTATGAACAGTTCTACTAAGGCCACGTTTATAGGAGACCCGAAGTGAACTCAAACCGGCGTGAGATGTCACATTCAATTCGGTTTACTGTTTGTCTCTTTATTCTTTATAGTGTTTACATGCCATTGGTGAAGTGAAATCACTTCATCTGTTATTTAACTTCGGTCAAATGGACCGAAGTGAAATCTCACACCGGTGTGAGATTTTCATGTAAACATCTATCCCGAAGTGAATTATGAAGACTCTGACCGTGAAAGTTGACTTCGGGAGAAGTGAACTGTAACTTTAGCAAAATTTTAATGAATTGAATTCTTGTTTACAAAATTTACTTCGGGTGGAAGAAAATAAGTTCACTTCGGTTTGATTTCACTTCGCCTTTGTCTTCAATATAAACTTGGCCTAAATAATAGTCTGTTCCATTTTTAAGGATTCAGTATTTTAAAAATATCTTGCTTTCTTCAAATAATTTATATATAAAAGTATGTATTTTCTGAATGCTGAATAATTCCTCTATCTAACTATGTAACTCTTGTTAACTTATCCATTGTGGAAAGTAATAAAACAAATATTGAATTTTGTGCGGTTAGATTAAAAGAGCTCCAAGTCCCCTTGTCATGATTTTTTTTCGTAAAAAAATATGGTTCAAAACTTCATTCTAACCTCAACAAAAGAGTGTCTCACTTTTTCTATATTATCTTTTGTTTAATCATGGTACAATGTTGTAACTTTCTCATTTTCTTTATAATTTACTACTGAAAACTCTTTTCACGTCAATAAAAACGAAACAATGCAATCTAAACGAACAAATTGAAACACCGTTTTGTAGCTTAATTTATTATTCCACCAATGAAATCATGTTTGGTATATTTCAATAAAGTTACGGGGACTTGGATCTCTTGGAAGTTATTGTATCGTCAGGTTTTCATGTTTCGAGAAATATAACTTTCTCAATCTCAGAAATGAACAAAGAATGTTTATATCTTTTATAAAATATACGGTACATGTTTATAATTTAAATGAGTAGAATGTGAGCATTCGCGCAAATGCTCAAATATGTTTATAATCTGTATGATTTGCATTGTGTAAAAACGTCATAGTAAGTAGGAAAAGTTAGGAAAAACTATTTATCTCACCTTTTTTCCACGTAACACCTTAAAATTTTTACTTATTCAAAATAAATATTACTTAATACCTTAGCTTTTATGGGGTAGAGAGAAAGAAAAAAATCAAAAATCTTTGTGATGAATGTATACTACTGTATCCTTACAGATATATATCATCCAAACTTTTCTCCTGCTTTCTGAATTTAAAATTTGTAGAATTTTTAATTGAGGTAATTTTGAATCTAAAAGGTTAACGGCATGGGAGCAAAAGAGCTGCCAGTCTGCTATTGTTGACTTCTGCATCTCTCAAGAAATACATCCTGATCACTGTTTGTTACTCTTTGATTTTCAGTTAACTTGGCTACCATATTTATTTTTCTGTAAACAGAATATCCCATTCGAGACATATCACACAGAGTGATGTCAGGGTTTGTTAATTACTGTTGGTAGTTGTTCTATATCCCCAACCAGAATCAAGGAAAGGCCTCCAAATGTTTCATCCATCAAACCACTGGCTTGTCGTAATCTGCGCAATATCCCATTCGAGACATATAACACAGAGTGATGTAATGGTTTGTCAATTACTGGTGGTAGTTGTACTATATCCCCAACTAGAATCAAGGAAAGGCCTCCAAATGTTTCATCCGTCATACCACAGGCTTGTCGTAATCTGTGACCAACACAGCCCAGCACTTTCAGTCATCAATCCATCAATGTTTATATTTTATACCCTGTAGTCTATTTTTAAGGCTAGCTAATGACTTCCCACGCAAGTCACAGGTTATTCCTTCTTCGTATTTTTAAGTTAAGCAAACTATGAAGTGTTACACCTGAAATGTTGAATGCTGCTATACCAAAATAAGATGCAACAATACAGTGGGTGGTCAGTAAATTGCGCAGAGTATTAATATGAAGCTTTTACCAGATCCACATTGTCCGGTGATCATCAGAAAATGAGGTTCACTTGCATTACCTTGAAAATGATCAGCAACAATACTAAATGCTTATACTTGTTTTTCATTTAAAAGAGAAGTGTCAACAACTAAATAGTTATTTGATTCATCTGACTCCCTGGATCTTTAATTTTCCAACCAAAATGGCATATAATTAATATCTCTATTGGAATACACAGACCTCAAATGGACAATATATTCCTCATCAATAAGGTCATTATTTGAGGCATTTTTTGTAGGAGTAAATATACTTGCTATATACATCCATTCATCTGCAATACTCACTATCGTCAATACATTCAAATTCATCTGAATCAATTTCATCATAATTAATATATTTAGGAGCAGCATCAAGTTAACGTTGCCGTTAGGAATAGTTTCTTTTCCAAGATCAGTTTGCAAAAATTGTTGTCATTTAGAAACATACATATCTGCAGAGTCTTCTTCTTCACAATCCCTTGCAAGCATTACTTGGTCAGTGTACCATTGTCGGTATTTAAGCAGTTGATACTTACTATACTGATCATAATTACAAACCTCTGTATATTTGAACTGAAATTTGGTACAGTGTGAATAATAGCTGGTTCTTTCCTTAACTGAATATTACTTCCTTTAATCTCATACTTTGAGAAAGAAATCTATTAGGCTGCATCCTGAGAAGGGTTGACCAAAAGCTAATCACCCAGTATAGACATCTAGATCTGATCTTTCCACAGAAATATGAGTAGAATTTAATTTTCACTTTCTACAATGTCTGGTGCATTATCTCTTGAATTTTCTCATTTTGCAGTAAATTTAGTAAAATTCTCAACACAAACATGGTGCTCAATAACTACCTGGATGTCTCAATTTGCTCGCCAGCCTTGAAGCTGCAGTTGTTGGTGCCTGCTAACAAGAATAATTTATTTTTGCAACAGTTTCAGGTCTGATCTCAGACCTCATATTTTTGTGTACCGCATTGCACTTTATGTATGTCTTCTCCTGCAGGTCCAGGTGCGGATGTAGAAATTTCTTAACAATAGTCAATAATTTATTTGGTTGTTGGCTTTAGGAGCGCCTCTGGCGGGAACATATTTGCGGCTGGGGTATGGGGGCGCTGTAACCCCCCCCCCCAAAAAAATAATTTTTGTGTGTGTTTTGGCTTATCTGGGAACCTAAATATAGCTTATCTGGCATAATCCC
>JANTOQ010084492.1:4376-16842 GCA_027564595.1 Bythotiara depressa | reverse complement strand
AATTTTGGTTATGGGTACTAGAAAAGTTTCTTAACTTTTTTTTCGATTTTACTAGAGTTTCTTATAAATGGGTTTCTCATAAAAAATAATACGTGTAACTACTTGGAACTCTGTTTTGGTTATTTTGGCGCCTTGTCTCAATATTTTAAGTGATCTCAGGGCTTTTACGCAATATATGAATATGAGCATGGAGTTCAGATCTGTGTTATGGCGTGTTTGTAAATTTCTTGGAACGTCAACAATTAATTCTCTAAACACCAAACAGGTTAACAACTAAAATCATCACAATAGTTTGAGAAATAATAAACCGCATAGCGGCCAGGAAGAAGAACCACTATAATGTGGATCCTGTGAAAGAGTGCGGTTATTATAAGTTTCGTTATAACACCACAATTTCCCAGGAATCCAGGTAAAATCAATCGTAGAACAAACCATTCAATGGAATACCTGGTGCTAGAACAGTTCAGTAGAGAAAGGTAGTCTTCAGAACTGCTCATTTTAATGGATGACCAAGCTCGCAAACACTGAAACACCTGTGATTGGTCACCTCTGGAATACCTATTTCTTTAAATAATTCCGTTTGACCTTCTAGTCAAGTCAGAACAGGTTTCACATTAAAGTATTTCTTGAGAAATAACAAGTCTTTAACCTATTGATGACTGGATATACCTCCGGCTTGTTGTAAAAGGCCAATTAGAAACCTTTACAATTCTTTGAAAACCAAGGGGGTCTTATCACCTTTCATCAACGTTATTTCTCCTTTTATTTCCAAATGTATTTATCTCCTTAGTGACTGGATATACCCCCTGCTTATTGTAAAAAGTCTATTATAAACCTTCATAATTTTATGAAAATCAAGGGGGTCTTAACACCATTTACAATATTTATTTTCCCTTTCTCCAAAAACTAACCCCCTGGAAAACATAAAACAGCAAAGAAATGAATAATTATTTGATTCATTTCCGGGGACACTGTCAGCAAATAGTTAAATAGAGCTAACCACGTGATCGTTCCTTTCACAAGTTAAATAGAGCTAACCACGTGGTTCCTTTCACACGTACATAAAGGAAAACAGTGATGCTTTCACAGTTATATACGAAGATGAGTTCGTCATAAAAACTATAAAATAATTCATGCCCTGTCTTTGCATGTTGGTGACAAGTAGCTTCGAGTTAAACTTTTTAGTGTTGTTGCCATCGGATATTGTTTATCACACCGTAATTAACGAATTTTATAAAACAAATACACACAACAGATGAACATTTTTGGAAATGACGATAATAATCTCTTACCTCATGCAAAATTGTAATAAAAATTAAATAAACAATCGCAAATAAAATGATATTTACTTCCTTTTTGTTCGTTCCTGTTATTGTTGTTGTTGTTATTGAAGGGATAAACTTTGCATCCACGACCATGCAAACAGCTTTCCTGTTTTTTAGGTTAGTAAACAGAAAGCTTTTCCTGTGAGATAAAACTTGCATTTTATATTTGTTCCTGGAATTAATCTCGTATCCTCGATATTATCAAAATAATAATAATTATCGTAAATACAACTTCCTATTACATATATAGCAAGTTTTCCCATGGATTAGTTGTACAGAATCAATGAGAAAGTTAAACTAGACAATCACGATTTCCGTTAAAAGAGCTACGTACGCATCAGCTATTGTTATTAGCTTCACCCGTAATTCAAAAAATGTTTTTTTACTAAATGTTGGATTAGTTTTATAAATTTTGCTTGATTTGGCTTCATTTTAATATATGTAGTGGATACAAGTTCAAAAATGACCAAAAACAACAGTAGATGTTCACTTTTAAAATAGAATGTTGGGAGAATTTGATAAACAACCACTGATTCTCAGCACCTTTTAAGTCGAATATCCACTTAGAGAACTTTGGCGCGGAATAAAACGCAAAAGTAGAAATATATTCAACTTTATGAAAATAGAGATATTTTTTTCTTCGTAGGTATCAAATTCTATTGAAATGCTCACCTATTAATGTATGAAATTCTTAAATAACAAATAAATAAATAAATAAATAAATAAATAACGTGGCAGGGGGATTCCCAATATAATGGAAAAGCTAAGCGTTTTACTGCGAATTTATAAATAAATGTATTCTTGTAATTTAATAAATAATAATGAAACTTTCTTATATTGAGTCATAAAAGCGTCATTTTAAATTTCCCTTTCTGACAATTAACTTCCCAGTGTTGCAACGTGGGCATAATAATTATTTGGACTTCCTATTGGTTGTTGGTTGTTTACGTCCCTTGTTTACGGATTTTCTGTTTGGTTGCTTATCGGTTGTTTATTATTACAACCCTTAAAAAAATATTGAGCCTTTATGCAGTTTTAGGCCCATTTAGTGTTACCCCCTATTTTATAGAGAGTCCAAAGAATGACAATGTGTATTGGTGTTGATGGATAACTCGGTAGAATCACACTTGTCAGTGTATTTTCATTATTTTTTTCCAATTCACGAAGTCTGAATGTCTCAATTTTTCCCATACTGAGGCAAGCGAGGCACCCTCCCTCCATTACAACCGGGCAGTGTTACCAAAATGCCTAAGATCCGCACGTCTTATTAAGTCCCGAAAAAGTGAATTGGAAATGTTTAACCAAAAGACTTCATGCGTATAGACACTGTCTCATTGTTTTGTTTATAATTTTGCTGCCTTGTCTCAGTATATATTATGTGAGGTGTTGCAGTCCTAAGCCCTAAAGTTCCGGAAAACCAATCAATTATTTCATCAACCATTCTTTTTTTATACTGTACCTTTTTATACTATACTTATACCTATACCTATCGCACTTAAGAGGCTACCATTTTGAATAATTTTTCTGTTTCTGCCGCATCAAAACCGACAGCAGAGTTGAATTCCTCGTCCAAAAATAAGCCAGCATGAAAAGTTTCAAAAGCATATTTGCATTGGAAGTAATTTTATGGCATTTGAAATCTAGAAAAATAAGAAGACTTTCCCCCAATATTTTTCACGGTCAAAGTTTTCTTGTTTCAAGCGGTGTATTTGATCATTTCAAATTCCCAAATACATATATCTATCGGAATTAGTAATTTGTACAAAGTCAAACTGTTTCATCAAAGTTTTGAAATTAAACTTATATGAAAAATGTCGAGATGATGAAATGTTTTATTACTTCTTCCTGAACTGATTTTTTGTTTACTTATCATTTATTTATTCAAAACCAAAATCCCACACATTGTGCCATGTTGTTCCTTTTCAACTTTCTGTTGTGGTTTTTGCCCACATGTAACATCGGATGCATTAAAAACAAAGGCAACATTGATTGGGGGCTGGGGAAAAGTGTGGGGGCCACGTGCTGGTTGAAATAACCACAATGGTATGGAGGGCATACGTAGGTTATTTTCTTTTTTGATTTACTTATTTACTAATCTCTTAGCAATTTGCTTAAATGAAGAGCTGATTGATTTTAATGGGGGAAGAACGAAGACATTTTCTCTTCAGTTCAGACGTTTGTGCATTGTTATAGTTTTTATTAGCTTAATATTTCCCAGTTCTGCACGTTTGTATTTATTTCGCAAATTTCAGATTGACCGAAAGATCGTTAGGCCTCGTCTAAAAAGTAAATAAATAGATAAATTCAATAATGACTTTTGTCAATTTATCCTCGCGTTCTCATTTATTGACGATATTTGTGGTTTGCATTAGCAGCAACTTTCCGCATACCTCTGTCTATACGAGTCTTCTCTTCACAAAGCAAACCTTGTGCACGGGGATTTTGTCCTTTTTACCTTGAGAGAAGGCGGCCTTTCCTATTTTCAAAAAGGAGAAACTCCTGGTATCGAGGTTGTAAGTATACAAATCATATTTAAGAAGACAAATGGACGTAAGCTTGTTACATATCCATTGCATTTTTGGAATGTTTATGCGCAAGTAATGTTGTGAATTGGTAATTAAAATTGACTTTAATATTTTTTTAATTTTCTTCATCGGCGTCAAGTCTGTATTGATTATTCATTAGTAAGTCGTTCAATATCTTTTTAAGAGCATGTGAAATATTCCATGCTTTGTTCCTACGATAAAATTATTCATCAATAATTTCTTATTACATCTTTTGTCATCTTTGTTGACGATATTTTTAAAACATTCCTGTTGAGATATTTTCAAATTAATAAGTCGTATAAATATATCCTTAAATGGAAGAACAGTGGATGCACTGCATGCAGCCACTAAGGTTTTGTAAGCGCTTCATTCAAAGCAACACACTCCTCCATCAATACTTTTCCTGTTTTAATTATGATCAACATACCCGCCAACCAAAAAGACTTTTCTTATGATCTTCAGGTACAACGTGCGAGACAAATGTTTTGGCAAAAAATAAAATAAAAAGTAATGATTTTTAAAGCTGCTTTTATATTTTTGTTTGATTTTTATTCCCAAAATTTTATTTCGTTTCCTGAAGGGTGCGTGTGTTTGATACCTTCCGTCGGTTCCGATATATCCCGATTTTAAAAGAAACAAACACCCTAGAAAAAATGTGCGGTCAGCGGTGTTATAAGTGTAAAATCCTTTTATCAAGGAATTTCTGGTCAAGCGATTGTCCATAAAGAAAAATATACACAGTAGTACGGCAATTTAAAGATCTGGCACGGATATCATGGAATTATTGTTTTTAGACTTGATAGAAAAACAGGAATCTCGTTTCAACCTGGCACAGTTGTGTAACTAAAAAAGGTTTTGAATTAAAGGAAGTGATAAAAAAAATTGGAATGTGATCCACTTTACTGTAGCTGTGTGGTATGTTTGAAACTGCAGCATGTTTCCGCCTCATATACGCCATAAACCATTTTCCTTACAAGAGGTCAGAGCACCCTTCCTCTCTGGGTGTCGTTGGGAATTAAGGACTATAACCTTTAAATTTCAAAATTTTAAAACTTTGTTTTTAATCTTTCTGGCCATTTTCAACGATGGAAAAATCGTTTTCGTGTTTGGATTTTATCTATTTCCTCAAGAAATTCGCCAATTTGTTCTTCGAAGAATAAGTGGCAACTCATACCGTTCCTTAACAACCAGCTGCTGCAACCATTTTAATGACCCTTAAGGTAGCAATATGCCAGATATTTTACCCGTAATCATTCACTTATGCCGCGGGACCGGTTAGCAGAAAAAATTAATCAAAATGCGTTAGATTAATTAGCGTTCCACAAGTAAAGTGTAAGCTTTTTACTAACAAGAACTTCTTGATTAAACTTTTTCAGTATAGACTTAAGACTTTGGTAAATTAGGCACTGAACTAGGACGTTAAACCATCAAGAAATGGAGAAGTCTATGAGATAACTATGAACGGGTATAGTGAGAACAAAGCAAAGGACGATCATAAACGCTAACTGGGGGGACTTTGAGGTCGAGAACAATGGATCGGGTTAAAAAGAATGAGCAAAAGTGCAAATTAAGATAACTTTTACATATAATATTGCATTAATTTCATTTTTTCGATGTTTAAACGTGTTTTTTCTCAAAACAATAAATTTATAAATTTAAAACACGGTAACTCAGGAATGGTGAAAATTTTTGCGATGAAACTTTTCATGCTTTCTCTTCATCTTCATCTTCTGAACAAAAATGTGTGCAATTGACCCAGTGGAAAATGCTTGATAGTAACAGCAAATATGGTACTTGGGCCTAAAAATAGACAAAAAAACTCTTCGTATCTTCACGTCGGACAATAAAAAGTTGCATAATATCTTTTAGTTCAGAACCTTCAATGTATCAATCTAATCAAACACACCAAGTTTCACGTTTTGAGCCTACGCTGTTCTGCAGATTTCTTGTCCCAAAATATCCAATGTTTTGGGATATTGTTCCTAATTAATTATGCACATAATTAATTTTTTGTCACTTTCTTCCCATTTTCACGTTTTAACTAATCGTATGCAACAATTTGACATGAATATTTCCATCAAAGTGTATATATGTAAAGAAATTAGTTTTCAAGGGTATGGACCACCTTAAGGGACACACAAATGTATAAACAATGAACAGTTATTCTCGCAAATATCGAACGCTTAATCAAAAAATTAAATTCATATAGAAATTATGTTTACATTATGTTGTTAACACAAGAGAATTATCTCACAAACGCGCAGATAAGAACATTGTCGGCCAGGAAATTTTTACTAAACTTTTTTCTTTGATGTGGTAAAGTACCGTTGTTGTCAACACAAAATCATGTGGAATCCTTTTGTAAAGGGATTAATCCATTCCTTCGTCCCTTACCTAAGTGACGCCAGTTAAATAAAATGATAAGAGAAAATTTTGGTGATCGGTGAAAATTAAACGACAAATCAGAATGAATGTCTTTCATCTTAGTGAGCTGTGATCACAAACGCTTTTCAATAAAAAATTCTTAGCATATTTCACATTGCTTCTCATAACCAAACATGAATTCCGACAAACCAAACATAGACAATAGAGATCAAATCGACAGGGTGGCCATTTTTAATTTGATTAATTGAATGAATTGCCACAAAATCAAATCTTAATTTGTCCTAGATAAAACAGAAATGAAGTTAAATCCATATTGCTCTATATACTAAAAAAAAATGTAACTGAACATTGTCAACAGTGATTGCTACAACTATCATTTACTCAAATCGGATTTAATGGAGATTGCTCTTAAATCTCGTTAGTGGTAAAGAAAAACTTGGAAGTAGAACCATCGTTTATTCATTCAATTACTGACAAAAATAAATAAATAAATAAATAAATAAATAAATAAATATAGAGAAATTTACAATTCACTGTGTAGGCACTTATTTTTTCGTAGCTCTAAAGTGAATGTTAGATTAAGATTTTTTTTCAAGAAACTGATTTTAACCGGATTTCTTTTATTGTTTACTTTTTGAAACATATCACTAGTTAAGTTTTATGAGAAAGTTATGTGACGTTCCTGGAAGTAAACTTGATATCCTCATTTACTAAAAGGAAGAAAATATAACAAGTAAATATAACAAGTAAAGATCAGAATGAGAAAAGAAAAAGGGCCTGGGAAGAGGTTTGGTAAACTGAAAAGGGAACTGAGTGTCAGTATTGCCCATACCTCCTGCTTAGAGCGAGATCAGGCTTAGTCCTTCATTACCGATTCTATAATACCGGAAAGTCCTTCATGTAGTACGTACGTACCAAATACGTATCGGGTTGGTTTAGGGCTATCTATATGCAGTATACTACGTATTATATGCAATAGGAAATCAATGACTAACCGAGATCAGGCGCGTACGTTCGTTCTAGTATGTCGATATAAAAATACAAAATAACATTACTCACAATCCACACTAATTATATGGTCCACTGCTCCCGTTACTCAGGGAGTAATGGTAAACGACTTTCTTCAAATAAACGTTTTTTGTTTTTCATTTTGAAAATAAATCTCATTGAACATGCATCATAACTAGCTACAATCAAGGTCAAAATATTTGGCACTTGGTGGAAGAATAACGTCAAAGGACACAAGTAACGTCAAAGGACACAAGTGGGCCAATTAGGAAGCGAGGAAGTCCGCAGTACAACCACAGTTACTTCATTACCAAAGTACCTAAGATCTTAAGTTGTTGGTAAACTGAAATTTTTGAACTCGTATGTTCTTTATATCTGTATTCACTAAAACATCACTTGTGGTGAACTAATTTCGACATGAGCTACACAGCATGACAGGTTTGCTTCGTCTTCCCGGGTAATGATTGTAAAGTAGACTTCAGTAATAGATTGTTAAGGCATATATTTTTCGAAGAGAGTGACGATATCGAGGAAGAGAAGACAATCGTTGGAATTCTTACCTAAGAACATCTAATAAAAACCAGGCTTCAAAATATGAACGGCATTTATTGTGCGGTCACACGCAACGATTCATACCGTTATTTTAATGCATTTTTTGACAAAATATTTATGTATGGAATCCAAAATATTTTCTTTAGATTACATAGAATGATAATAGTTCTTTATACTGGCCTCCAAGTGTGAACATTTAAATGTCACAACTCGACTATTTTGATGCACCTAACTATTATTCAGATCATAACCGCTGAAATACGCAAATTAGCTAATAAACTAACTCAAGATACTGTTTATATTAATTGGCTATTCCAGGGAAATTAAAAACCTCACAAAGCCGTTGTTGATTCCAATTGGTCATTTGTTATTATTTACTACCTTGTGTTTTATATGACAACAAAGTTTTCTCTTCTCTTTGGGCGAAATTTAACATTCCTTGAAAAATAAACTGGAATATCAAACAGAGAAGGGAAGCGAGTGAAAGGTTTAGCTGGATCTCGCTCGCTAAAGACTTACCGGTAAAATGCCGAAATCTAAAAGGAATAAGAGACCCTGGGAATGAGACTGGTACGGAAATCACCATGACGACATTTTACTATACACCGCTATCGGGCGGTGAAAAAAGAGAGAAAAATAATTGTTGTATTTCTATTTTACTGATGACTATATTAAGAAAAACTGTCATTATGACTCAGGCCATCTTGTATTGTTGCTATGCAATAATGAAACTTGCTTTATTCAGCTGCAGAAATGCTGAATCGCCTTGATTATACATATTCCGGGGGAGGGTATCTCCTCTATAATGCACTGGGCAGAACATTCTAGAGTGGATATAAACATCTTTTCACATATCGTGAAAAACACGAACGTATAAAGGTTATTTTACCTACAGTTTTTTATGAATAAATATATTTTATGAACGATCAATAAGAAAAATTTAATCAAAGTAACCCCCGTTTTATTTATATATAAATATAAGTAGTGATTGTTCTGTTGATAAAGGTAATTCCCATGAAACAAGCGATGTGATTGGTTAAAGAATAATCGCATATTTGACATTCCTAGAATGGCTGATAGACTTTATAATCTGAGCATCAGTGGACAAGCCTTTATATACTCGCGACATACAAGAAGTGAACACGTTTGTCTTATAAAATATTTATCGTGGAAAAGGTGAAAATTATTAACAAGTTTGGATTTAATCTTTCAAAGGTAGTTGTTGATTATTATACGTACACAATTAACGAGCAGATATTTAAAGAACGATCTAATCTGGAATCGTGGAAAATCTTGTTTGTTTTGGTTTGAACAGCGGAATTGTCCATTCATTATAACAACGTGGTGTCTTTTTATGGTTTTCAACCGAACGGCTGTTTTCTTGTTATCAAAACAAAACATTTAGCTCTAGCTTAAATATAAACTTTAAATAACTTATAAATAATGGAAGGACTAATGAAAAAAGTTACGAGAAGACCTCTATCTAGCATCACAGCGAAAGACGTTCGGCGGAGAAGTTGTTCGATCGTTAAAGGTTCGTTACGCCAGTTTAAACGATTATCTGCTTGTTCCTGGGACGAGTTTGATATGTCCACCGAAGAAAATAAAATCACTGCGACACAGAAGTTCAACTTTCAGAAAAACAATTTCAAACTGATCTTATATCCTAGTGAGGGACAACCATGTTCGTTTGTGTGCAACTGGCAGATAACGTTAGCAAAGAAAGTTCCTGGTAAAACGAGAAAGTGTAAAATAGTTCATAACGTTAGATCGAAAGAGATACGCGTGTTTCATGGACGAATTACAGTTTTTGAAGATAAAATTGCTATCTGGGGAACAATTAAAGATGGCAGGGGAAGTGGTGAAGACTTTGAGTTAACTTTGACCGCTCCTGCTGGCGGCTTTTACACAAATGGACACTTTTTGGAAGGTTCTTTACTTCGTGGAAATCGAAAGAAAAACGATGAATTTGAACAAACACACGATGTGATTGTTTTAACTTGATTTATTTATTTAAAACTAATTTATTTCTTTTACCGTAAAATTATTTGTTTCGAGTTAGTTATATATTTATTTTTGACGAATTACGCGTTGTTATTTTCCGAACATTAGGGAAACTTAGAAGTCGGTTTAATTACTTCTCATTAATATTGTGAATGTTGTTATATATGGGTTTTAAAGTATTATCCTTTCTACGTAAGAACTACTTTCAATGTTGAAAAAACACGCACTTTATTAATTAATAATTTAAAAGTTTAGTTATAGAACTCTAAGTTACTCTAAATATTTACTTGGTGGTGGAGATGTATTAAACAACCGAATCAAGTTTCCAATAATTTTGAAACCGATTAAGTAAGTTTTTCTCTCTATTTACTTTTTTCTTTTTCTACGCAAACATTACAAGAGTCTTATTTCAACTCAATTCATTTGTTTTTAACGACCTTAACAAAATCGCACGGAATTAAACAGAATTCTCTTACATATATTTTATATTAGAGAAATATTTATGATAGACTAGAATAAATATTTCACATAAGGTAGTGGTAATGTTATTTCGGAAAACGTCGGAAACATTAAGGAAATGAATTGAAAAAAGCACTTGATCATGTAATTTTATCTTATAGAAAGTTTCAAAAGGCGATTAGATAATAAATTACATTCGAGCCTCATAAATTACTTATGTAATGTTCGTAGTGACTGTTTTACATAATTAATGAGTCAGAATCTCATAGTTAAACACTATTTTATCTTCGTCGGTTTCGTTTGTATAGGAAATACAAATTATAGTTTTTTAAAAAACAACTGTTCTAAAGTAATAGATATATATCGTAAGTTTTTTTTTTAAATGTCACAATAAAACAGTTGAAAGGTTGATATATGAGCACTTGTTTTTTGTTTCTAGACAGTTCAAATAAAACCTGCTCGTTCCAACGTGTTTAAAATAAACTCAAATTACTTAAATGAAGTGAGTTGCAAGCCAATTCTCACTTATAAAACATATCGTTACCCTTGGACACATGTGCTAAAACAAACTTCGTTTCTCTTTCACTTGCAGTTCTCTTTTAGTTAGATCTCATCGCACCTAAGTCGTCCGCCCATTATATAGATTTAAGATATTTTATTATTGTATGTATGTAGACACAAATTGTTGTAAATATTTTTATTTTATTGCGCAGATGTAATTTATGTTCATGTAACTAAAAAAGTTGAACGAAAAAAGTTATTGTCTAGATAAAATGTAAATTATAAGTTTTGAAGCATTCATAAAAAATATGTGTAATATAAACATCACATGTAAAACAAATCTTGACATTTTTACTGTTTGGAAGGAACACTTCGTTATGAAATAGGTCATTCCCCCGCGCGGTGCTGTTCAATGAATTATGTTGGCGTCAAACATACAACAAACCATCTTCTTTTTTGTTTCATATGCCGGTAGCCGACTCTATGGGTTGTTAACAGTCATACGTAACTAATCCATAAAGAAAAACAAAGTTTTGACTGAATATTTCGCATAAGCCGGATGTGAATGTGACCGATTTTTAACTTGAGATGTTTGAGATGTTTAAAAATCCGTCGTGTGTGTCGACCTGTCAAGTTTTTTATTTACAAATGTCGAGGCGCTTCTTAATGAACGATAAATTCTTGACTTTGTTTCTACTTGGAAAAAATCTTCCTTTTTTACGATGTCTAATCTAACGGTGGCGGGAAATAAAACAAATAATACACGCTGTGTTAGTGAATGAGAGACTGGTGATGTAAACTCGACTGAGAGATAAAACAGGGGGAATGAGCCTGTGTACGAGATTGTGTCAAGGTCTCCGAAATCAAGGCGATAGAGAAGAACTTCTCTACCTCCTTGCCGAAATCTTGTAAAACATCTCAACTGATATTCAACTTTCACATAATTTGGTAACCAAAAGATTAAAGAGAGAATGTGATATACAAATCAAATTTTAAGATGAAACCCGATATTTTTAGCGATCCTGGGAGTAAGTAAGTAAATTTATTTGCCACATAAAAAATAATAAATAACAAAAGCAGATAAAGTAAATGTATATAAACTATTAAAATAGTTAGTAAAAAATTTATCCACATTCTAGTGTGGCAAGGAATACCGAAAAGTCAATACATGTCCGTTGGCATTCCCCATATGTGGATCTTGGTAAACAAAAGGTTAAAAGTGTAATCGAGTCGATAAAAGGTTGGCATAGAGAAGAGAAAAAAATCTGCAACTTCCTTGCTCTATGTTCTTTCGGGCTTGGCGCTCAGTGTGGGAAGAATCACAAGCGAGTTTCTTGTGTTTATATTTTATTTCCTGTCACTCCAGATATACAAACTTCCGAGTTTAAAGATACAGAATCTAGTCTACAATCACAACTTCCTGGAAAATGGATGTTGAAACTTTTAACTTTATAGTTCCTGTTGTCCCCTGAAATTATTCAAGTCCATATTCATTTCTTTGATGTTTTGCTTTTTCCAGGGGTTTACGAATTGAAAATAAATGGAAAATTAAAGTTGATAAGTCCCCCTGACCTTTCATAAAATTATAAGGATATTATTAGGAAATTTGCAATAGGCAGGAGGTGTATTCAGGCTGGATAGGGTTAGGGTTAAGGGCTGGATATCTACACCATGGTGGTGGTGTAT
>JANTOQ010084381.1:5744-16844 GCA_027564595.1 Bythotiara depressa | reverse complement strand
TATATTTCAGGTCCTGCAATCATCAACAGGCATCAAACGACTGAAATGTTTTCCTCATGTGCATATTGTCTAGAAAAAAATAATAGAGACTATAAATAGAGATATTTGCACTAGAAAGAATTGCTTGAATTGAATGTGTTACTCATGTAGGATCAACTAAGCTGTTAAAAAGAACTGATAATTGTGGTTACGTTTTTCTGTGAAGACTACACAAAGGAAACTTAGATAATTGATGCGTAGCTTATATTCTTCATAATACAAGAACACCACAAAGAGTTCTTTAGTTTTCAAAACACTATACAACACCTTTAAGTATTAAAACGTGTTATAAAATTCGGTTAAAAAATAGCCACTTTTTATTTTTCGGCTAAAAGACAATTCAGCTGTTTATTACGACGTATCATTTTGGCTAATTCAGAATTCGGCTATGGATGATACAGAAAGTGGCCATTTAACAAACGTTATGCGAAATGATAAATATTAAGCGATTTGTATTAGCCAAATTGAAATCTTAGACAGACAGTTTTAGCCACTTGCATTCAGCTAAATTCGTCAAAATGACTAGCCACAATTTGTAGGTGGTCCCTAAATTGTTTACGACATGTCGTAAACTTGAACTACATAAAATTCAGCCATTGTAACAATAATTGCGAGACAGCATATAAGGTTCTAATATAAATGAAAGGCTTACACATGCCGGTTATGTTTATAGGTATGTAAAAGGTTTACATGATGTCATAAACTTGAACTACCAATGTAGCTATTGTAACAATATTTGCGAGACGGCATGTAGTAAATGATAAGCTTGCTGCACATCAACAAAATTTATGATATAAGGAAGGCTTACACATGCTGGTTAGTTTTTAAGTATGTAAATTGTTTATGACGTTGTAAACTTGAACTACATATTCAGCCATTGTAACAATAATTGCGAGACAGCATATAGTATATTATGATAAAGTTAATGTGTATCAAGAAAGGTTATAATATAAATGAAAGGCTTACACATGCTGGTTATCCATGTAGTTATTGTAAAAATACTTGTGAGACAGCATAATAATGACAAGTCACTGAGAATCAATAAAGTTTAACAAATGCAACTATTGGTACAAAACAGCACACAGGAGACATTTGAATAAAACATGTCAGCAAAATAACTTGTGGACTTTTGGTAAAAATACAGAGAAATAATTAACATAATGTCCTAGAAATTTCACACAGGTCTCAGCAGATTATAGACTTGTCTAAATAATACAAAATCCAGGTAAAAATAACATTTATATACATTGGGTAGCTCGTTCTCTTGCCAAAACTGACATAAGAAATCGGACAAAAATAGCCTGTTTATTTTTCGCACAAATACAAAAAAAATCCCCAAGTTCCACTTTAGATATTTTATACAAGTCTGAAGACTTGATAGATTAATCTAAATAATACAAAAAACATGTAGAAATAGCATTTTTATACATAAAGTATGTAGCTTGTTCTCTTGTGGTGCCTGCTGCCAAAAATGACATAAAAATTAGGCAAAAATAGCTTATTGGTTTTTCACAAAAATACAGAGAAATACTTAAGCTACATACACTTGGGAATTTTATACAAGTCTAAACTACAGTATACTCCCTGTAACTCGAACCTCCAAGGGACCGGGGAAAGCAGTTCGAGTTAACAAATGTTAGACTTAGTGGTAGTACTCGATAAGTTGAACTATAAGAAAAAATAAACCTTAGTTCGAGTTAAAGGAGTGTTTTTTTCACTCAAAGATTTCACTTATAGACTCTTTTCAACTATATTTCTAAGTTGATTGAAATATAAAGGAGTGAGTTTTTCACGCAAAAAAGTCCCTAATATCGGCCTGCATTAATGATGTTAAGGCCTCGTTTTCGACCACCATATTTATGTGATTTATATTCTGATCGATTTCGTGACCCATTTCACTAAACATGTAGTCGCATAATACATCCAAAAGCTTGTCAAACATCCTTGGTTTTCGGACATGCTTGGGGCTCCAGATCTTCATTGTCATTGCATATGACTTCTTCAACAGGGTTTGCATCTTCCATCGCATCATTGATAATGTCAACATCTGACATAACTGGCTCTGTATTCAATACATTATTATCTACTGACACAAGATCGTTAGCTGCGGTACCATCAGGAAAGAATTCGGGAGCTTTAACTGAAAGCACATTCAATTGCTCTTCTAGTTCCTTGAATGGATCATCGTCTTGTGTTAATGCTGCATGTTGGTTTGCTGCCGATATGCCTGCTTTGGCAAAACAATTTACTACAGTTTGGGTTGTCACATTTTCCCAAGCTACATCTAGCATTTTCATGGCATCTAATGTCAAGAAAACAGGGAGAGTGTTTTTCCTATTGACTGCTTCAATCAACTTACTAACGATTAACATTTTGTACTTAGCTTTTAATGATCGAATTATACCTTGGTCCATGGTTGAAGCTTAGATGTGATGTCTATTAACTTAAGGTTATCGACTGGAGGATGAGCTGGACAGTTATCAACTAGTAGAGCAACTTTTCACCATCCATCCAGCTTTTCTTTTGATTGCGGTAGTGGCAGTGTAAGTTCACATTTTTGAAGCATCGGGGGATTTTGATTTTCCAATGATGAACATGGGAATCCCCCCTGCATTTGCTGCTGCTAGACCAGTCAGTCGGATCTTGCTGTGTTTACCACCAATACAAGATTCGTCCTTCAGGTGTAGGGATTTTTCAGGTTGAGCTTGATCAAATAATCCAAACTCGTCGGCATTATAGATTTCATCCAGCTTGTATTTTGAGAGGATTGTTGGTAAAAGGTAGTTTCCTTCCAGGGCACGATCATATCACTGGTACAAGCATTGCCTTCACCTGATACTTTCTTGAATGATACATTATACTGTTTTTTCCAGCGATCGAGCCAGCCATCAGAAGCTTGAAAGTTTTCAATGTCCATTTTTTCGGCAAAATCCATGGCTTTTTGCATTAGAATGGTTGCTAATACTGCTACATCCCTGCTCCTTATAATCAAAAGCCATTTAAAAATGGCTTGATCTAAGTTTGCGAAGGACCCTTTACGTAATCTTTGCCGTTTGGGATTATTGGCGTCTTTTACTGCTTCAAAATTTTTTTGTTTGTTTTTCATCCATGTCGACAATGTGTTATTAAGGACTCCATACTTACAAGTCACTGATTTAGATTTCCGTTCTTCTACTTCTTTCAGTGCATTGTACTTTTCTTTAATTGACTTGGTGTTTAACTTGCACTTACTTGCAATGGTCACCATTTTCAAAATGAAACTGGTGTAGAAAACATTCGAAATAAGCAAAACATTCAATTCGAAATTTTTGTTCGATTTGAACATTTCTGTAGTCTTCAATGCTCACGAAGTTGGATAAAAGATGGCAAAAACAGTAACAAGTGAATTAATTTGCTTATAAAAGGAAATTCCGATTGTTCTGACAACGTCCATGGCTCTTAAAATGCTCATTAAAGGACATCATGTATATACAGCTATTTGGACACCTGTTGAACGGGAATCCTTAGAAGTATCGATTGAACCAGACAATCCACTAGATAAATTTGCAATTTGCATAAAAAAGAATGGTGAATTATAGTTGGTCATTTGAAAAAGGGAAGTACTGGACGCTTTGCAAAGACATTTTTCTTCTTGTTATGAAGTGACATTTATTCGACATGCACTGCCGTGATATCAGGAAAAAGATGTAAACTTGGTGATGGCGAGGGACTTCAAGTACCCTACCAAGTCAATATACCCAGCCAGAAAAAGTATATTGACGTCTTAAAGACAGAACTGTTAAAAATGAAAGAGATATAAAAAAAACTTATACTCCTTTAATATTTTTATATCCCTGGAAAAAGTACGAATTATCTGAAGAAATTTGCTCGTGGGGACCAAAAATTTAGTTTGAGGTAGCAAATGTTTGAGTTATCTGGGGTTCAAGTAATATCGAGTAGTATTTATGAGAAAGTATTAAGGCAAGGTTCAAGGGACCGAGGAAATTAGTTCGAGATAATAAAAGTTCGATTGATCCGGTGTTCGAGTTACCAGGAGTATACTGTAGTTCTAAATACATTGTATACACACAAATTATCGAATTCTCTTGGAGTGACCCCCCCGCCAACACTGAAATTGCTTGCTGGTTTATGAAAAAACACATAAATATTTGAGCTACACAGTATAAATTTCAAACAGGTCAAGCTCTTCTAGGTTTATTTTAAAATAATACAAAAAACAGTCAGAAATAGCTTTTATACTTATAAACTAAGACATTCTCTAGGGGATGTTGTCCCCCGCTACCAGCCGTGCAGCGAAAAAAGTGTAATAATTTAGATATGTAAAAATAGAGTATTTTTGTTAATTACCAATGTCGCAGTGGTTACGTAAAAATGCGTAAATGTTTTACAAAGTTAAGGCCTTAAATAGAGGTTCAATGCACGCTGGAATCATTTTTATTTTCTCTCTTTTTTTTGTTGCTATTTTAGTTCTCTCATCCACACAGACTTCATGAATTACAATTTCAATTCATTTAAACAGTATAGAATGATCAAAATATTTATTGATAGTTTTATATAAATTTTCGTTTTTAGACTTCAATTCCACCCAGCGCAGTAAGTAATCACCAGGCTAACGTTGTGACGGAATCAGGCTAAAAAGTGCAGAATTTGGGAAATAGTCAGATACGATAGGAGCTCTTTTGAAACATCTGCTGGGGCTGAGCCAGCTAGCTGATGAATAACGGACTCACCAAGAGAGTTTATTTTCTTACTACATTGCATTCTAAATAACAACGTCTCAGTATAATACTCCTTTCCAGAAAAATTATATCAACACAAATTGCTAATCATTTCCACTTTATTTTTAGAAGAATTGGATTTCATATTCAATGTCACCAATAAAAATTACATAAATTGTGCATCGATGGCTAGACTTTTGTGGAGGTAAAAAGAGGCGGCTAACAGATGAACATCTGCTGTTGATTTGAATGATGCCCATCCTGATTTTTAGAAACATAATCATATTATTGTTGAAACAGTTGTCCTATTGACACAATTCATGCCCATGCCCCAAAGCTAGCATTCTTACTTCGTCTGAAGTTTGGTTTGAGGAAACATATGTTTGAAACATGGAAGATATAGTTATGCCAAATATGAAATAATAAATTTATTGAGGAAACTGAAAACTTCAAACAGTGATTTCTTAATAATAGCAAGAGACATACAGTAAACTGTTTTGTCAACAAAATATTTATTGTATGCTTTCCAAAATATTTGCTGACATAAACATTCTTTCGTGTCTCAGTTATTGTGCTTTTGGTAAAAAGTTCAGGTCAGCTCTTGAACCCTTAGCCCTCATCAAATGACCGAGTCTATTCTTTGTCTAATCTACTGCGCCCTTATTAAAGCTTGTCTAGTGATAATGCTCAAAACAATACAGAATTGGGGAAACTTTTTTCTTACAGTATACAGTGGAATATGTGTTCCTACAAAGTTTCACATTCTCAGTTATGCCCATTTGTTTTGTTTTTAAACACTTTAAGGAAAAGGTGGTGCAACCTCAAACTATTTGTGAGTGGTTGTAGCTTCCATGCAATATAAACTAAACATCGATAGTGTTTTATTTTGTATTAAAGTTTCTTTAATTTGTACACTTCCCTTTCAATACAGTAATAAATAAACAGTAAGAAAAATAAGAAAAATATTTTTTTCAGGAAACTAAAAGCAACAAACAGGTATGCAGAGCTTGGTAATGAGTGTGAGTGGTTTCTACTGTGTTGGTACACTGAGTTTCAAAACTTACCATAAGGTGGGTATGATGGGTGATCAAGTGAGGGAGAAATTAATTTTTGAGGAAACAGCAAACCATCAAAAACAATTGTATTAATTAGTTTGAAGGTGAAACCACAATTACGTCGGTACTAGTTTTTCATTCTATTACATTGCTATTTCAATACTGGCATAACTATAAACCTTTTGAAATAAAGACATTACAAAATGGATGCTAAAATGACTAAATGTAATTGAAAATAGAGCAACAAAGCGAACTTATAAAAAATGGAGGATATGCCCTGGGTTTCATGCTGGGACAACAGATATGACACACAATGCAGTTTTCTACATGCAATAACCAGGATATCTAAGGAGTGAAGAAGCAAAGTGTACTGGGTCTCTCCCCTCTTGGAAAGACTACAGATAAGTCAAAAGTTAGATAAACACTTTTTTTAATTTTCATAACTTTTCATATTAAGAGGAATGTTGAATTAAAGACTGGAATCTGCCCGTATATCTGATCTACCCCCTCCAATTTATTTATCTTGGCGGATTGTCAGGGTTACGACCTCGTGTTTTGATGTATTATACTTACCAATAATGCTTCGTTCTTATATAATAGCCATCGTTACCGTACATATAATAAATAGGTCTAAATTAGTAATCTTGGCATCGGCACCAGTAGCCATTACGTGCTAATGATATATACTTTCCCATTAAATATTTCTTCCATCGTAAGACTTCTTCTCTACAGAAGTGATTATAATAATATAAGTACAAACAAAATTATTTTTTCTAATGTAATAAAATTTATTATTCAATTTGAACGATTTGATGAGCCATTGATATGAAAAGAATTATTAAACCACACCCTGATGGCTTGTTAGTTAGTTTGATTTGTTTGATTTGATTTTATATGTAATGGTTTCTGGTGATATCACATATGTGCCTTGCAGGGGCCATTGTCGTTTTGATGTTTTATTCGCATGTCCATGTTTTTTATTATATTTATTTAATTTATGTTACATGTAAGTTTGTTTTTGTTGTAATTTATCATGTTTCAGAATAGAAAAAAAAGCAAAACAAAATGGTAGCCCAGCTTCACTCGCATTGCGTAGGTACTTGGATCGATACTCCTTCAAACCAAATATTTTCTCTCTTCTCTGAACTTCATTGAATCAGTCTACGTTTACATTTACAATGTTTGAAAGTCTACCGGGAGGAACTCACTTTCCAAACATTCATAATAATCCATCTTGCAGCTCGAAGACCCATTTTAATGACAATAGTGTAACGTCTTATCTTACCAAGTATCTAGGCTTCACGGGAACTGTAAGGTACATTTCTGAAGGAAACCTCTGCAGAAGAGAGTGAACGTCACCAAAGATGCTTGTATTTATATGACAATGCCTTAATATCTTACCTTACTACATTTTCAGGCTCATTTATTTATTCATGAATCTTTAGATAGGATATATAGACTTCATTAAAAATATACTGCTATCAATGTATGTTCTGTTGTAAATTAAAAATAGTAAAAAATATACATAAAGTAACAAAATAAATAGTTATTTACATTATATGGTTACAATATATATGTTACATTAAAAAGGTTTAGATTTAGTTAAAATATAGGTTTTAAAATTCAGTTTTCTTTTAAAATCGGCATACTTTCTTCTTCCTTAACAAATAACGGGAGTTCGTTGTATAGTTTCGCACAATAAAAATAAAAGGAAGACCTGGCACGTTCTAGCTTTACATGTAGAAGTCTTTTAATAACTGCAAATTATTTCGATACATTAATTGCCATTTGAAAATAATTTTCAAAATTTTAGCAAACCGTATGATATAAACATTTTTGCACTAGTAGGCAGCTCTTCATTGCAATTTCTTTTTGTATGGATTTGACTTTTATGTTTTTGCCTTCACATCAATTTATGATAGTGGAGGTGGTTGTTATATAAATTGTAATTTAAGTACCTGTGTATTTGTGAGCTTCAAGTTAATGGTACAGCAATAGGTTTTTAACAACGGAACGATCATCATACAATAAACTTTTCAACTGTTTTTGCGCTGAGATAGATTCTAATTTTTGCTAGTTGACATACTCTTCCTGAGGCTTTCTTGTACTTTTTATTAAAATCATTACTAAGAATTAGGCTAGGATTGATAATATTACCCACGTATTTCGATAATATTAGCCAAGTATTTATATTCAGTTGTGACATTGATTACCTTGTTACGGTAAAGTATTTTAAAATCTTCCTTTATCTTGGAAAGCCTTTTCGCTGCCAAATAACAAAGTTTCTGTTTTTCGTTTTTTAAGGTTTATAACCAGGTCTTTTATCTTCAATAAAATTAAAATTATATTAAATTAAATTAAATTATGAACAATAGAGGTCCCAGCACTGAGCCTTATGGAACACCGGAAAAAACTGGCTTTACAGAAGATTGTGTGTTTTGAAAATGGTCTCTTTTTCACGGTAACTGTAAGATACATTTCTAAAAATCATACATTTCATTTTAAATGTAAATTTTTTGTGTTGCACAAACATGATTTCTGTCCAACAGTGAAAATATCTTTCAGGATAGACACAAGTGTTAACCAAAGATACTATGGCTAGGCCATTGACCAATTATTGCAGCCATAGTTTTTTCGTGGAAACAATACTCAGACTGCATGTACTTAAATTTAAGAGAGTGTTACCCGAACCTATTTATAGAAGTAAAATGATTTCTGATGGCTGCACCAATATCAAATGTTAGGTATAAACATATTATTTGTTGGAGTTTGGAGGAGTTAGGTCATGAATTAAATTCCTTACAAAAATCTGTTTTTACTGAATTAATGTCATCACAAAACGATAATATTTAATTGGTGATATTTGTCCCATTTTCTTAGCTGGAAAAGCGATATTGTTTGTTGCATACAACCAACAGTATTTGCTTATGTTGCTTTTATTAATATAAACAATGTAGCAGTTAAAACTACACATGATGCCAACTCTATTATTGGCAGCCTGCTATTGTATCAAGTCAGATGCTAATCCTTATATATCCATCTTGATTGTTTTTATCTCGTAGATATTGATGAGAGGACAAGCCTATGACATATCTGTGGAACTTGTAATTCCTTTGTCGAAAAGAAACAAAGAATTAGGTTTGATGTGTTATTTTTTTGTTTATAATTTGCATTGTGTTATTTTTTTAAATATAATTTTCAAAAATAATTTTGACAAATTTATGCATTGTCTGTTTTAAAGAGGATGACTATTTCACTCTCTAGTAGATTATTTCACAATCACATATGTATATATGTAGTATAGTATATTATTTGATTATTTCTTCAAACTTATAAATTATAAGTTTATAAATTAAGTTTATACACGTTATTTTTTCTTTATACTTTCTTTCAAATATGAATCCATAAACACTTAAAGGAAGAAATTTCCCGAGAATTTAATTTTGCGAGTCGAAAAAAAATGTTTTTTGCGAGAATTTAATTTCGCGAATTGATAGTTTTCTTAATTTTGCACCAGAATTTAATACTGCAGATGGCTGAATTTAAGATTCAGTCATACGCAAAATTAAGATCTTTCATGACAGACAACATCCAGGTATCTCAACCACCTTTAAAATCGGGAGAGTTTTAGCGATTTATTGCATACCCTTGAAACACTGATTATAAAAAATCGAAATAAAATAGTAATAAAAAAATGAGACACCTTTTGTAGCCTATAGGCTTTGCTGTATGTAATGAGAGCAATTTTGTTATGTTGCGATAAAATCGCGGGGACTTAGAGCTCTTGAAAGACAGTGTTTTGATGACATTTCTTGTTCCGAGAAAACATACGTTTTATGTTGCGTTCGTAGATTAACTAAAAACAAAAGATATTACACGCGATTCAACAAAAAACTGCTACAGTATACTCATTTTAAACATTTTAATACTTTTGTTATGCGAAATAATAAAGTCACGCCTTAATTAATGGGACAATTCTTAAACCAGTTGGAAGAAAATATTAATTAATATGATGACGCAAAAGTATATAGTGTATAAATTAAAAGAAATTTGATCGGCACGTGCTATTTAGTAATCTTTAATATTTTATAATGCCTTTTGTTAAATAAAACAATACAATTAGATCGGAACATGACAGAAAAATAAGTTATCTCCCGTTTTCCCCCCTTTTCAAATTAAAATTAGTATTTCTTATTTCAAATAAATGTTATACATCACTATTTTTCTTCAATGGAAAAATTCTAAAAAGACATTGAGAAAGATAATAATTAAATGTCGTGCCGAAAAATACACATCTAAATTTGTGTGATGTGGGTGGATGAAAAATCCACATCTAAATTTGTGTGATGCTGGCGGATGATTTACAATCAGGACTTTCTTTGCAGCACCATCATTGATAGCAGTGCATTAAATACTGGAGATGTTATCCATGGTAAAAATTCCTGAATAAATTTGGTGACTGTTCATATGAAAACAAGCCAGTTAGTGAAATAAGAGCATTTGTCTAGGTTTCTCATTGAAGTAATTTAGCAGGTGTAGTCCTACAAGGTTTCCTTTCAAGGCATACTCATTCTCTGTCAGGGGTCTAAAACCTCACAACTCTCAAATTTTAAATGCATGATGGTTGTACTTACTATATGGTATGATAAGCTAACGAATTTTAATAGTCTAGGAGCTCATGATGGGACATTTCACCCTGTATAGTACAAAAGGTTTAACTTCTTAAAATTATTACGAGTAGCAACCAGATTTGAAATTGGTTAGTTAGCTGTCCCAACAGGACATTTGGGACATTTGACCCAATTTACAAGTTTAAATTAACTCATAAGTTCCAAAAAAAGTGATTTGCTTGCCAAACCTTACTAGATTTTATGGTAGAAACCCAACGTCAGACCCCCTCGAAGATACTCGTTTTCAGGTATAAATTACCTCATGTAGTGCATGAATAATTTTCCATACACAATTTCCGATATATGTAGGTTGCAAAAGTAGACTATGAATATGTCTGGTGGAAACACTTGCGCAGATCACTGTTAGTGCTCAATCCCCTTTCTTGTATGAGCATAACATCCCAATAGTTTTTAAAAGATGATCTACCCCATGTAGTGTAATAATACAATTTTTCCTAGACAAAGTTTAACGTATGTGGATTGCAAAAGTGGAATAACTTATCATAATATTTGCTGGAAGCATCTGGTCAGATCGTTATTAGTGCCCAGTCCACTTTCTTTTATGTGCCAAAACACGTGGAAGATAGCTGATGTGTAAACCCCATGTGGTTCATGAAT
>JANTOQ010084270.1:4875-16848 GCA_027564595.1 Bythotiara depressa | reverse complement strand
TGATCGCACGTGCAAAATATTTTGCGCGTGTGTGGGCGCGTGCGCGTGCGATCGCACGCGTCTCCAGGAAAGGCCTGTAGTTGCATAAGAATGAACAAGAGGAGATTTTGATAACAATATTAAATGATTGTGGTGTAATTAAATGATTGTGGTGTAATAATAGTACAGTCAGAGTTTGATTCCTGTCAGAGAACACCAGAATCGATATGCCACTCCAAAATGCTTTAAATGCAGTTTTATCAGCCCATTAGGAGCCATCGCCTGATCGCACACTGGACTTAGGAAGGCAAGTTAGAGCAATGCTTCACATATTTCTAGCGGTAAGTTAACTCCTGTTAATGACGTCAACTGGGATGAAGAGCCACTAATATGCTGTAGAAATGTCACAAGTACATTAAAACTCTCCATTACTTACTTACTCTCGTACTTAGACATTATTACCACATTTTCAAATGACATCGGAATGCAATTTGGGGAAGGTAAATGTTCATATATACATGTTAACAGAGGTAAAAGAAGTTATGTTGGAAAATATATTTCTATTAATGGAGTGAATATACAAGAACTTCCGGGGGAAGAAACATATCTTAGAATACAACCAATGTTATAACAGAATATAAAAGAAGACTAAGATAAATTTAGTCATCTCAACTAAATGGGTACAACAAATCAATTGCCACAAACAGTTTTTCTATCCCCATTATTACGTTTACGTTCAGAATTTTAGATTGGACAAAAGCAGAAATACAAGGCCTTGATAATATGACATGCAAAATACTTAATATGAATAACAGCTTAAATAAAAGATCAGACATTGACCGTTTATATCTTTCAAGAAAACAGGGAGGCAGAGGTTAGAAAAATATAGAAGATGAATATATGATATGCATAGATGTGTTAGATCAACATTTAAATAACGAAAAAGGTAATCATCCAATATTGTCTAAGGTTAATCCCACAAATATGAAACCACTTTTTACAGTAGCTAATCAAATAAAATAGGAACTGCAAATAGTAGAAACACCTATTGACACACAACAGCAAACATCAAAATTAAGTAAAGATGGATTGCAAAAGCTACATAAAAAGGAATGGGAGAATAAACCGATCCATGGGTATTATATTAGAAATCTTAACAAATCAGACGGAATTGATGAGGAGTTAACATGGAATTGGATGAAATCAGGAACTTTAACCTATATTCAAGTAATGCAGGATCAAGAAATATTTACAAAAGGCCAGTAAGGAATTACATAGAAAAGATAAAAATATTTCAAGTAAATGTAGATTGTGCAAGAAAGCTGAGGAAGATATCCAGCATATTTTAGGGTCGTGTCCCACCATTTCCAAAAATCTATATTTACATGCCCGTCATAATCTAGTTGCAAAATTAATACATGATAATATTTTACAAAGCTTTGATATCGACTATAAAGAAAACATTCCTCTGGCAGTAGTAAGTAATGACAAATGTGAAGTGTGGTGGGATCAAAAAATAATCATGCCATCTAGGGGATACCACAAACCAGATATTGTTGTTTGGAATAAAAGTGTTAGTGTCAAATAATTGACATTAGTATTCCTCTAACGTAGTTCGAAAGTGTCAAGAAAAACGAAATAATTACATACCGTTAGCTGCTTAACTACAAAGATTATACACTGATTATAAGTACAGTGTTATACCAATCGTAATTGGAACTCTTGGTGCTATACCTAAGGAACTATCTGGAAATCTTGAGAAACTGTAACTTACGAAATTAAATACAAAATGGTTGATTGTGGAAGCTCAGAAACGTGCACTTGTTGGATCATTGAAAGTCATGAAAACAGTGATGAAAATGAAAGAATGATATTCTAACTTTTATTTAACTATTTTTTAACTTGTATGTAATATACATTTTATATGTGTTGATTTTAGCTTAGTTGCTTTGTTAGCAATTGCTTGAAAAATACACTGATTTTAAACCTACTTACTTTACTTACTTAAATGAGTGTCCTTACAAGAACAAAAATAAGATAGACATAGCTGTTGTGCCTAAAGCCTTACGATGGGGGGAACAAAACTAATCAAATTACTACAATTTCAAGACAATATATATGACTAGTAAAGTATAGACAAGTCTTACAACAGTGACTATGTAGTGTCTCGAGTCTCCCTGTCAATAACATGTCCACTCAGTGTGTGTGAAGTCCCGATTGAGTGTCTCGATGTTCCGTCTCCTTTTATATCTTCTCATCACAACAATATCATTAACAAGAATTGGCCATTTTGATTATATCATACTGTTGACAAAACTATTTTATAGATAACATTCTTCGTGTTAGAATATGGACCACAAAGTTCTAATGTTATCAGAACAAACTCAATTACTGTATAAATAGTTATGCCTGAAAATACAAACCTCTTGATGTTCACCATCCAGTGTGAATGTTGTCCAGTTCTCCATGGATATAATCTAAAGGGGATAAAATTTGAATTGTTGAATAATATTTATGTTTATACCATTATAATTGATTGGAATTCAATTTTGTAGAGTTGTCTGTTATGTACTTTCTTCTTGGGATTAAACATGATGCAATGTTTGTCAGGTTGTATATATTTGCAAAGGGATATGATACAAAATCTGCATATTGACATTTTCAAAATAAACAAAGACATTAAAATAAATACTTATATTTTATTCTTCTATTATTATCAGCAACAATTACAAGAGCACAACAACTTCTTCCATGATTACTATTTAAACAACCTTTTCAGACATGTTTCCTATTGACTTACAGAAACCAGGTATTTTCCTTCTCCTTCTTCCTTTGAGGAGGAGATGAAGGTTGTTATAAAAAGAAGGTTATAAGAATTTAAATTCAGCCAACATTACTGTTTATTTTGCATCTCATCTCATATTGAGCTACCCACTCACCTCTCTCTATGAGTGACAACTATTTAAACTGTGCTGAATGTTAAACGTAATGAATATAATAGACACACCAGAGTATTAGGCCTGCCCACAACTCCGTATTTGTCTCTCTATTTCATTGCTGTCTTTAGATCCTTCAATATTTATAGAGCTGCTCTCACTTGATCACCTTCTTCCAGTTCTTCAGACATGTTTTTGTTCCACCTTCCACATCACTTAGATGATGACCAAGAATTTTGTACTAACTATATAAAACTTTGTTTCTTGTAATAACATAGCAAAATCTTCACTGTTGAGACAGTTCCATACTTGTAAATACTATTATCACTTACACAATTATTAATACATGCATGTATGTATCTGTATTTGAGAGTATGGAACATTATGACATTTCGTTTTTGATCTGAGACAACCACTTTTCAAGTTTTTCATTGTGCTACCCTTATTTGTTTCTATTGTTGATGACTATAAAAGGTTCCATATATATTTACTATTGAAAAGCTTTCAAAGTTCGTTCACATCCATTAAAATTTTATAACTTATTTTTATATTCCACATTTTCCACTCTGTTGCTATGGAATATGATTATTATTCATGAAATGTATTATATATCTGTATATCTATAGGATCTGGTATTCTGTACATTTTTCTTTTTATTGACTGAAATTACTCAACACTCTATACACCATCAACTTTTCTTATTTCAACCACCCCTCAAGAGAAGCAGAAATAAAAATTAATTGTTACTTACATTTATAGACTTCTTAAATGGAACAGCTATGAACTAAAGTTAGAAAATAAAACAAATCTTTTAAATATCAGAGAAAAACAGTTATGTAAGACAACAAAGTAGAACAAATCTGTAAAACACCATAGTAGGTTCAACAATTCTGAAAAATATCAGAGTAAGAACTAATATCTAAATGTTCCTTATAAAATCACCAGGAAGTTACTGAATGTGATGTTCTTTTTAGCTGGTTGTGTTATTTGTGGAAAACAGAAAGTTGTACTTGTTGTGGCTGAAACACTATCATAATTTCAATATAGGTGATGGATCAATAGTTTCATTTCACAAGAAACTGGTTGTTCAGTTGCTCACAATACGCTGCATTATATTGCTGCATATGGAAAACAGACGCCAAACAAATTTAATATGCAGCCAGAAAAATAATAGAAAAAGGAAGATTCGTTTGGAAGAAAACAGCAGATTGAAGAAAGTAATAACTGAAGTACAAAATGCATGTAGCATAGGGATTTTGGAGTCTATGAAATTCCTAAAAATACTTACAATTCATGATCATATTCACATAAGGTCCTGGGAACAAGGTTGCGATTCATGTGTGATGCTGCTTATAATAACGAGACATTATGACACTTGAAAGTTAGAGCTTTGGAACTTAACAGAACTCCGATAGAACTGTGATTAGGAAGGTGGATTCATAATCCAAAGATAAACACATTTTTGTTTTTTGTTTGGCAAACTTTGTGTTTGTTAGCTATTCTTGTCACTTATTTCAATGTTTGAATCGCACAGCAAAAGCAACTCTTCAGCAATGTAAAAAATGTGTAACTGACGAAAATTTACTTACTTTGTTTTCCATTTCAGTTAGTGACAGTATGCATAAATAGTCAGCAGAGCTAAAATAAGATATAGTCTTTTAAAAATATATTGTATATAGAGAAACCTCTACAAATGCCATTTTTCATAGCAACAAATTATTTTTAATACATTAGAATTTCTTTAAAGTTGTAAAATATTATTATATAAGAAATGTATGTGTTTACGATCAGCCAGTGTAAAAACAGAACAAAAACATTTTTGCAAAGTGAAAATTGTTGACTGTAAATGTCCATAAAAAGGCTGGGGTTAAAAATTTTCAACTCCCTGGTATCAAACTGGGGTCCTCCGGAAGATTATAAACAAGCACAAAATCACATATATTATTATTTTTTGTTTTTATTTTTGAGTGTTTTTTTAAAGAGGTTGATAATCGAAAGAACTTTCCTCTAGGCCAGGAATCAAAGAAACACAATCCTTATCATTATACGTTTAATGTATATTTTTCATGCTAGCATGGGTAACATGAAGAGGAAATATACTATTTACAACATGACTATAACATCACTTAGATTAATAAATACAGAGAAGAGTACAAAATAAAAATTGTGTGGTGTGATTATATATTAGGTAGATACAAAAGTGTGAAAAAGTTTCACAGAATCTTTAAGATAGATAATAATGTTCCACAAATCATATTTTCATAGTTTTAGTTTTGATTACGACTTTGTTTACTTTCAAAGCAAAAGAAGACATTGATGATTAGTGAAATACAAGTCCTACAGACACAATAATTTACTGTAACTTGATAGGGTTGATCTACACATAGAAATTTTTCAGAGGTTATAACTGGATTAGTAAAGGACAAAAGGGTGGGCACATTTTGTTTCCCATTGTGTTGCTTGCTCTCAATGGCTTATTTTGTAAGTTTACTTGTGTAAAATCAATTGTCCATAAATATTTATTTTCTGTAAAACAAAGAAATCCTGGACACCATTTTTGAAACTAGGCCTGATACAAGAAAAAAAAACATTTTAAAAACCACAGGAACCTTTTTAAGCTCTTAAGTATCAAGTTTAAGACTTTATTTCTGGTAAGCTGAAGAATCTGTTGTAAACAACAACAAATATATTTTATTGTAAAAACCAGATTTAATCACTTCTCTAATGTTCATTAGTCTGACACAAATATTGATGCAAATTGAACATATACAAATAATGAAAAATAAAAAACAACTGAGTGATCATGAACATTTTTTTTTTTTTTAGGTAAAGATCATTAATCAACCAACCCTGGCCTATAATCTTACCTGTTACATTTTGGTAATATATCCAAAGTCTTGATACATTTCTAAAATGAAAACAAAACGTACACCTGCTATTCTCATGTCTGCAACAATATTAGTCAATTCTTAAAAGTATAACAAACACTTTACATAGTTGGCCATTACACACAGTATACTTTCTGTGAAAGATTTGCTGGAAGGACTAAAAAACCTTTACAGATACAGAGGCTTCATTTACAGGTGGCACTGAACCAGCATTATATTTTGCTGTAGTCTCTTGTATGACTACTCCTATCAATGTCCATATGTTTATTGTGCATTGGTAAAGTTTTTAAATATGATAAAATCAAGCTGATGGATCAAATGAACAACAAGGAAGGACTAAGAAAAGCAACCTTTACAGAGGCTTCATTTACAGGTGGTACTGAAACAGCATTATATTTTGCTGTAGTATCTGGTATGACAACTCCTAGCTATATTCCCAAGGAAAATGAATTTATGATTAAGAGCAATCGATATCAAGTGTGAAGAAATCATAATTTCTTTAGTATATGAAGCCAATATGCACACAGATTATTCATATCTACCTGGTCATCAATGTTCCAGATTCGGACAGAACCATCACAAGCACAAGATGCCTAAAATGAAATTAATGTTGTAAAGAAGGCTGTAATCATTATCTGTATAATGCAAGCCTCTAGTTGAGAGGTGTGCGATCGCACGTGCACACATCCACACACACCACGATGCTCTGAGATGTGCTTTTCATTGCATGCCTGGAACTCATATTCCACTCTAATATTACTAACTCTACTGATGTAAACTAACATTATTTATCACTCACATCACTAATAACAGAACCGAACTTCATCGTGAATAACAAAGTCTCAAACTTACTGTCCCAACTATATTAGTTACAGTTTGAATAATCAAGTTACTAGTGTACCATGATACACCACAAAACATTTATCTAGTCTAATGTCTTATTTATAACAGAGTCAACAAAGGAAAACACAGATGAACTTGCAACATTTAAATCATGGAAGGAATGGTGATTTATAAAGCAGTATATATAAAGTAATAAATATATGCAAATTTGTAAAATTATCATTCTGTAGAATACAACAACACACTAGCAACACAAATGGCATATGCACATTGAGAAGACAGCTTCTCCAAACATGCAGACAGTTTGACCAACAGAACTTTAGGCTAATCCATAAGAATAATCTTGTGTGCGCACTTCTTCACACACCATAGCACGCCTGCAAGCTTGGAGGTGTGCTATTCTTCACATGACCATGAGTTTACTCAATGAGAGGCTTGATAAGGCCATTGGTAGTTAATTATTCGTTCATAGTCAATTTCTAATTAAATTCATGATGCGGGATGTGGTGATTATTTGATTATTTCTTCAAACTTATAAATTAAATTAAGTTTATAGTACACGTTTTGTTTTTCTTTCTTTATACCTTATCTCTTTCAATAATGAATGCATGAACTACAGTTTATATAAACAAACAGGTTGTCTTGACGCCATAATGTTTATTTCACAACGTTTATTCATTTTTATAACAATTCCAGCTGGCATTGTGATTAAATACCTGCCAGTTATTTTTAAACTCTAAGAAAAGACACTTATTCCAACCTCCAGAATGATGAAAGGAAAACTCACTCATGTTCTGTTCTACATGGTTCTCATGCTATGCAAACTACCTTAACATGATTTCCTCGTAACCTCTCTGCTGTTGCTTTTTGGAGAATTATTTTGTAACCAGCATGTAAAAATAAGTAAATTTCTGACTTCAACTTAAAGCTCATATTTAATTGAGATTAGCCTCTTTATATAAATTTGTTATTCCCAAGATTTGAATTGCCTGTAATAGAAACCAGGTATTACATATTTTCTAGTCACGTCAATCAAATTTTTGAACGTGATAGAAGCAAGACCTGTCTAGTACGGCCATAAATAGTCACTCATGATAGCTTTATTAAGCTAGAAAATCTTAGCAAATGTCGTAAAAAGTCACTTGTTATAGCTTTATTATTATTAAGCTAGAAAATTCTAGTGACAGCTTTTTTAAGCTAGGAAATTGTGCGTGACTTAACAGACAATTTTATTTGCTTTAAAAAGTGTATAGCTGAATGCCAAGGCTTTGGAAATCCAGCCAGATTACCGTATATCATGTTTTAATTTTTTTATATTCAATGGAAAATTTTCTAAAAAGAAAGACACTTATTGCGAAAGTTAAATGGCTTTTCCTTTATCGTTTACTTCTGGATCATATTAGGAGGTACTCAGCATCTAGAAAACCTGTTTATTTATAATGGAATTCATGGAATTCGTGTTCTAGGTTCTTCCTTCGTTGTTTTATAAAAATTGTTTCTAACCTAAAACAAATGAAACTAAAAAATTGGATATTTAAAAAGTTTCTGCACAAAACAAAAACAATCTCACTTACTGAAATACTCTAAATTTGTGATGTGGGTGGATGACTATGATCGAACAATTAATTAGGAATAGGCTAACACAATTTTACCACCAGACGTACAAATTCCAATGTCTTAAATCTGATGATCAGATTTTAGTTATTAAAGTATGTAACAGGCCCTAATCTAGCACCAGAAAGGGCAGGGCGGGAAATAATGGCTACTCATTGGTCATGTCTGGTCAAAATAAACCAATGTACAGTCAAACAAACACTTTTAAGAAGTTTTATCTGAACATGGTGCAGTCAAAATCTGTTCTTGCTTGTGTAACTGAGCTTTAAATTCCTAAGGAAAGAATACATCTTTTCTTCTGGAACATTTCTGGAATAAAACATTTTGTCACGATATCCAATTATTTTCACATCAAATGTCTATCGTTTTAATAGATTAGGTCATTCATTCATTCCGCACATTACTGTCTGGACATCTGGGATTCACAACAGGTTAATCAAACAGACAGAGTGTGCAAAAGGTCAGTTTCATATAAATCTTTAGATCTGGTTTCTATATGCTTGTAACATGAAATATTTTTTCCGTGTTTCTAAACATTTACAGCATTAAATTTTTTAGCAAAACTAAAAAGGTTTTATCATGACTTAATAAATAATTTTTTTATTGAATTATAAGTAAGTGATAGCCAGTCCCAACTTTGATTTAAAAGAACATTTATTCTGTAGAGACAACGTATTTTTATAACCACCTTTCCATGTTCATTTCTTTAAACATTTTAACATACATTATAGAAGCTTATAAGAAAATATAGCAGAAGAGTTAGTGGAGGCAATAAATAATATTTCTACAGACAGTAAAAAGTTTTTTCCTTAACATCTACTGTGTGTGTTGAAACCAGTCTTGTACATCTTTTAATTTGAGGGAAGGAAAAATCAGTCACCTGCTAAAAATGCTGTGTAAAAAAAATTCTAATGAAGTAACAATTCTTTTCAAAATAAGCACACAAAGGAAACCTGAGACATAACAAAATTCTTAGAAAAAAGAAAAAGTTTCTACTGTGTCACAAGAATAAGATGTGTAGTTTTTACTTAAAAGTGTTATTAGTTATAAGATTTCTGTAACAATATTCTAGAGTGGCTAATGCTTATTTACTATTGGTAAATAAAATTTAAGGCTAATCAAACGTTTTTGTGGGGTACACATGTGCATCAAAAGAGCTCCTCGTCAGACACACGATGTGTGCCTGGAAGCTACTTTAGGAGTACGAAAATTTGGAAGCCCTGAATTATTAAATTTAAGAATATCTTTCCACTCCTCTGATGAGAAAGAACACCTGTTTTAATGTAAAAATACTTCCCATTAAAATTAACCCTTTTAGTACTGGGCTTTTTGGGGCTCTGTAATACTAGGGGGAAGAACGCCCTCCCCCACCCCCTCCATAACTCCAGGCCTCACCTTGAATAACTGAGTAGGTGTGCTGTAAATCACACACGCAAAACTGTCCTGTGTGTGCTATGGCATGTGCTTTTCAAACAATTTATGTTAAAAATCTCTTTTTAGATGTGCAATCATTGCACATGCAAATCATTTTGCGCGTGTGTGGGCATGTGCAAGCAACATGCTACATGAAAAGGCCTGAACTCGAATCGTATATTGTAGGGTCTTTAAATTTGGCACAGTTTTTAACTATTATGAAAGGACCATTTGGACGAAAAAATTTCGTGACATCACAAATCAATACAAAACATCAATTTTCATGGTCTTACTCTTGTTATCCTATTGTCTTAATTGTTTCAATTCGGATGACAACATTTTTTTGAAATTATATATAATATGACATACTTTTTTTAAAGTTTATTTTTTTGCAACATTTTGATGTTACCACCTGTTAATAATCCAGTAACCATGCTAACAAAAACAAATATTAAAAAAAATAAACAACATAATCTTAGTACCTATAAGATTGTAATTACCTATAAGATTGTAGGAAAACTGAAAGATTTTCAGCTTAAATGCTCAAGCAGTTTCAGAATTATTAATAAAAGTTCAATAGGGGGCAGAATCCCCAGTACTAAAAGGGTTAACACAAGCAGAATATGAGTGCAGCCGGCTGGATTTAAACGTTCAATGTTATTTTTCAATAACGTTTTTAATAACTATTATTGTAGGATTATTTCCAGGTTTTGTTAAAATATTCCTTCGACAAACATTGTTTTATAGTGATATCATGTATTGTGAACAAAGATTTCATTTCTTTCATTAAAACACAATTAAGTAAATAATTTAATATTAATAAATAATTAGTAACTACTGCATTCCACATCTAAGGAAGTGCTAGAAAAATAACAATAAACAATGTAACTTTGGCCTTGGGACAACTAGATTTCACATAAAACAATGTCTGGAAAAAATTTATGATGTCCAGACAAAATGAAGACAATAATAATAAATTTGACCAGACATTGTCTGGCCATCTTGAAAGCCTTATTTTGCACCCTGAAGGGACCGATCTTCTGATGCTGCCCCTCTTAATTTCTAAGGAAAAGTGCTCTTTTTGCTAAAAATGTTTAATTTGAGGCATATTTTCAGGAAATGTGACCACAAAAGGGCCATTTTATCTCTTCTACATGAATCTGGCCTGTGATTCTAGCTTAGCCACTGTGAAGGTGAACCAATCCTACTCGTTTTGTACTTGAGTATTAAAAACAACAAGGAATCAAGTACCAATTTTGATAGCCTTTTGGTATGACTTGACCAGGGATTGAACTCACAACGTTAACCACATTAATAATCTAGTCCACTAATTCCAAGGAGCTTAAATATACTAATATTCATGTTTTTAAATACGATTATGGATTATGATGGATCAAATGAACAACACAGCTGTAGCTGTTGAGGTGGTCCTGTTTTGGATCACCTAGACTATATGTAGGTGGCAATCCATCCAATATATGGTAAATATGAATGGCTTGCACTACCTTCTTTTAACATTTGAGTAAGTGCCACAAACGTAATTTTCAACGCATTTCCCTTCATATCTAGCGCTAAGTAAGTGCCACATATTTAATTTTCATCGTATTTGCCTTCATCAATCAGTATCCAATGTGCTCCAATTGCCTTGTCAGAAAGAATTCATATTAATTAATAATTAATATCTACCTTATACCTCATCAACTTGTCAATTATATGATTTACCAGATTAACCTAACAATCAACTATAGCCTTATTGTGTGTACCACACACAAATTTGCCACATACACTGACTGCTCATCTAAATTTACTTTCAAGTGATAATTGTAAACAACTTATAAGAAATTTTATATGCTTCTATTTTCAATACATTTCTGCTAAGACGTAACAAAATGCAATAGTTACATCACAAATGAAATTAAAAGTCATTGTTCATACCACTAGCTCAGTTCTTGAATCAAAACATAAGCTTAACACTGGAGCCTTGTGACCAGAAAATGTCCTTTGTGATGATCCATCAGCATCCACTGTTTTTAGAGTGAAGTCACTAAAAGAAAACAGTTTTATCATAATTATCGATAATTGAAAATTATAAACATTCAATTTAACAGTATTTATGTTCACTATAAAATCTGGATATAATGGTGAACTCAGGAACGAAGAAAAGCTGACCACTATCACCTTTGGGGACAAAAAAACTGACCACTATCACCTTGGGTGACCAAGAAAACTGACCACTATCACCTTGGGGGACCAAGAAAACTGACCCCTATGAACAGTATATATACAGTATAATTCCCATG
>JANTOQ010084269.1:0-17226 GCA_027564595.1 Bythotiara depressa | reverse complement strand
GTGAGAATCATAACTCTGTGTATGTGAGATAATCATAACTCTGTATATGTGAGATAATCATAACTCTGTGTATGTGATATAATCATAACTCTGTGTATGTGAGATAATCATAACTCTGTGTATGTGAGAATCACAACTCTGTGTATGTGAGATGATCATAACTCTGTATATGTGAGAATCATAACTCTGTGTATGTGAGATAATCACAACTCTGTGTATGTGAGATAATCACAACTCTGTGTATGTGAGATAATCATAACTCTGTATATGTGAGAATCACAATCACAAAAATCACAAAAATAAAATGAGATTTCTATGACAAGTTGTGAAAACTTTATATTTTCATAACAACAGTATCACTTTTCTTGGTAATGCGGTTTTTTCCTAGTAAATATTTTATTTAGCACACCAAGACCAACATTAAGAGTAGGAATTAATATATAAGCAAATTTATTTATAGCTTTTCATCTGTTAGTTGTTTTTATGTCCATTAAATGCTAGCATGCGGGTTTGACAGAGGAATTCTAATGATATATTATTTCTTACTGAGTTTCTTATTGTACTGGAATCCTCATAATTTTAATACATAAAATAAACTTTCACGGAAGACTTTTTGGGTGGAAATCCGCGAACATCTCTTCCGATAAAAATGCCAAAAAGCTATTCCCGCGAATAATAGTTTTAACACGAGTGGAGTGATGAGTGAGTTTTGTCAGGTTTTATTTTATTATTTTTTTTAAAGAAGAAGAAGTAGAAGTATCTCTTTTCGATTTTTTCATGAAAGCTTATTCCCAGGAAAAATCTAAAAAGTATAAATCTGCGAATGTTAATTTCCACAAAAAATTTATCCAACCGCGATACATAATTTCAAACATTTCGCGGGATTTTTAATATCGCGAAACTTTCTTCCCTAAAGCAATATTTTTACAAAGTTGACACTAGTTATCAACGGGGAAGAGGGGTCAAATTTAGCGAAAGTGGTTGACATCAGTTATTAGTAACACAATAATAATCTTTATTCATAATTTATATATTTTTAAATCTCTTGCCATCATTATTTTGTAAGTGCTTGTATCTATGCAAATATAATAGAGCTAGCTACATGTAGCTGTGTTTTAACTTAAATATATTAAATAAATGGTTGGGGACCCAAAGTAAATGGTAACCTACTCACTCACCCTTTTCGAAGAATCCATGAAATTGTTCGAATCCTTTTTGTCTTCATTCTTCTTTTTCTCAGGGCACCAATAAAGAATATGCAACTCTAAAAAGATTTAATTTTATTAAGTATTAATTTTATTAACACTTTAATCTCCATATATAACACCTGCTATTATGAAATTATTGTTGGAAATGCTTAAAACTTTCTATAATCAGGGTGTCTTACCAACTTTACTTCCTCTTATATTCCCAATAATTAAAAATAATTAAATTAAATTCCCAGTAATAAAATCTCGTAAAAGGTAAAGAAATATAGATGTTGCTAAACATTTAGATGTACTTTTAAGTTTAAAGTTTTGTCTTGCACCTGGATGATTAAACAAGAATGCAGCAATTGTGAAGAAAGCAAAGAAACGTGGTTCCATTTGTGAATTAACCATCAATGTCTTTCCTTGACTTAGCTTTCAAAACAAGATCAATTTAAATAGATCCAATTCAACTCATTGTTGTTTGAGGTAGACTTTAGAAGGACTGTTGTATTATGACAAGGACTTTATGAAGTATGTTCATTGAAAAATTATGACAAGGATTTTATGATGTATATACATTGAAATATTAGCTGTGTTACATGGAATAAATGGTTTTTTCTTGGACCTATCCATATTCTGATGAGTAAGTTGTATTTTCTATCGCATTCTAGAAGAGTTTCTATGCTTCTATATGTGTCAGGGTTCACATGAAATCATGTGTTTATTGTAGCTATATAAATATCCAAACAATATTTGTACAACACACCTGGCTAATATGTTTACTGTACCTTTACAGCAGGATTTTAAGCATGAAACCATGAAAGGACTTTAAGCATGAAAACATGAAAGGACTTTAAGCATGAAAACATGAAAGGACTTTAAGCATGAAAACCTAGAGGTTTTGTCTTGCACCTGGATTGATTAAACAAGAATGTGGTTCCACACCAATGTCTTTCCTTGACAACGCTCAAATAGTTTTACCATTTGAATGGAGACATTGTCACAACCATGTGCTTTATTTGGGTTTAGTTGTGGAATAGCAGTTAAAACGTCCTTTTCACTAAATATAATAGTTTCCATGTTTTTGTCAGTTTTATTTTGAAAGGGAGGTAACTCACTAGAATTTTGAATTAATGTACCTTGTTGGGAAAAGTAGTTATTAAATAAAGTAGCTTTCTCATTAGAATTAGTAATGAAAGAATCATTGTCGTTTAAAATTGGAGGAATTAATGGGATTTTTTCTTATTTAAAAATTTCTTAAGAATAGACCAATATGCTTTCGTGCATAGATGTGGATCATTTAGTTTTATTACCAAGGCTAGTAAAGTATTTTTTCTTCGCATCACTAATCAAATTAGGGCTAAGTTTAGAAATGTTACGAAGATTAATTTTATGTGTCAGTTCGACTATTTTTTACATGTATTTTGTATATTTTAGACTTCTCATGGCACATTTGTTTAATTTCACTTGTTACCATGGTGCATCTTTATGGTTTACAAGTATAGTATTATTAGGTACAAAGTTATTAAAAACATTTATGATACAGTTTGTAAGGAATTCAACCTAGTCGTTTAAGGCTTTGGACCAGTCAATTTGTAAAAGGCTTCTCCGAATAAAATGTATATTAGCCTTAGAGTAGTCCCAGACAAGATGCTCATAAGGGGGGAGGAAAAAAGACTTGTAAATTAAGTTTTGCGAAAATAATTTGATGATGACACCACTCAAACAATGAAACATGGACACCAGTTTTTGTAATTAAATTTGGTTGTGAAGTAAAAAGTAGATCTATACAAGATTCCGAGTTTGGTAGAATAATTAATTAATTAATATTAATTAATTGACTTAAATTATAACGAGAAGCGATTGCATCCAGATCCAGACCCTGCATATTATCAATATCATCTTCCCACCAACTCTTATTCCTAGCATCAAAATCGGCAACGAAAACATAAATATGTGGATTATTATTATTAATATTAATGATAGTTTGTTCCCATCCTTTTTTAACTCATCAAATGTTTCAAGTGAGTGACTAGGAGAACGATATAGTACTGTTACAAAACATTTTTTGTTGTCAACTTTTAATTCGCAAACTAAACACTCATTCAGCGAAGTTAATGTAGGTTTCGGAGTTAGTGGAATGTGATCCTTACAGTAAACACATACTCCTCCGCATTTCACATTAAGAGGATGATCAGAACATATTAACCCTATTCAGTCTAGGCTTTTTGGGGCGGTTCAGGACTAGGGGAGGGGGCGGATCCCCCTCCATAACTTTTGATATAGACGTGCAATAATAATATAACTTGGCACATAAATACTTGGGGGCTATACAAACCTTTGGGTCAAAAAAGTATTTTGATGACGTCATCACTGTGCTGTTGACGTCATCAAACACTTTTATGCCTATTTGTCACCAAGAAATTTGTGACCTACTTTAAATGTTCTAAAATAAGCCTGGGGATGTATTACCAAATTCAAAAGATATTTTTTTAAACCGACAGGGGGCATAGGCCGAATAGGGTTAAAGAATAACCATGCAAAATCAACCTTGGATCATCACTAGAAAAAGAACAGTCCAAAAATGTCTCAGATGAGCAAATTGTATCGTATATATGGATTGAAACATAGGCTTCAAGAAGAGAAACTTTTATAAAACTCTCAGCAGCAGTACTGTTCAAATTCCAGTGACATATAGAAAGCTCTCAATTGATATTGTCGCTAGGTCCTGGGTTGGTCTCGATGTCACCAGATAAAATAATTAATTTATGTATGTCCCATGTAAATATAATGATTTCAGTAAAGAATAAAACTTTATTACTAAAGTTAGTGGTTTTGTTTTGGATAAAAATATTAAAGCAACTGTATACGATAATTATGGTTGTAGTTACAATATTATAATAATCCACTCATGCAAGATTTGAATATGCTCCAATAGTGTAGCCACATATTCTCCTATAATCCAGTACTGTGATGTACGCATGTGTAAAGCTCTAGGAGCTCAAAGCTTAAAAAATACTTTCTTAACAGGAAACTTAAAATACCTTTTTGAGAAACATTTAAAACTCAGAAAACATAAAAATACCTTTTCAAACAACATTTAAAAACCAGAAACACTCATTTCTGATAATATGCAAACGTAACATATTTACCATTCTCACGCTAAACCAAGCCACCACTGAACATAAAGTAGTAAAAAAGGCTGTAAAGTCAGGAAGATCATTAAAAACATAATCCACCATGTGTGTCTTTAAACGTGGTAGATACAAAGCAACATGATTCAAAACATTTGTAAAGGTGATGAATGGTTGTGAAGGTGCTTGTGCTTGGAAGATTAGATACCAGAAATGAGAACATCCAACCACAAAAACGATGACGTACACCTATGGGGAATTGTTGTACATCAATACAAACATACTGAAACTATGTAGTTGACTTAATGTAAACATTGATGGACAAGGTAGCTATTTGACCAAGATAATATTCCTCAAGTGATTCATAAGTGTCCAACGATGAATGATTGGAACATGAATTTAAACCATTCTAGGTTATCAGTGAAATAAGCAGACTTTTTTAGGTTTATCATAAAAAGACACTGCAAGTTGGGAACCTACTATGTTTGTTGTCAATCTATACCCTATTCTTATTTTCTAGACACTTAATGGAAAAGGGAATAAGGAAAATGAGATCTAAAACGCTGTAACCCCAATGTTTTATTATCGTATTTGCAGCAGTAAGTCAAGCAAATACCAGTTGCAATTATTAATTGATGTTGTACATTTAACAGCCATTTTCCATGATGGCAAAAAGATTCAAAGGCATGTTTTGTGTACATAAACCAAATTCTGCCAAGTGCGAAAATTTCAAATTACTATTCTGCAGTAAAATTCCTTCTGGGGTTTGGGTGATGCTACAACCTGTAATGGGATCTCAGTTGTTAAAATGAAAAACATATTGGCAAAATCAACACCTCAGCTGTATTTCATATACTTTAATAAGATTTGTTACGATAGTTACTACCCTACCATGATGGATAAGATCTTCTTGGTTGATTTCTTCATAACTTTCAACAAAATGTATGTGACTGGGAATATTTTCAACAACTGCAAACTGTTCAGAGCAGCGAAAAACAACAACATCCCTTTGAAGAAGTTACCAACCTAAATCATAGTTGTTGAATAATTACAATCCCTAACATTATTAAATGTTGGCTAGAAAACTCAACAATGGAATACCTCTATATTATAAAAGGCTAACCAGGATTCCACTGTTTTGATTGTGCTCTTTATAAATTCAAGTTTATTTACTCTGTGAATGAATGCCATTATGGTTACAAAATCATGTCATGCTGTTAAACAATAAATTAGCAATTGCCTTGCTTTGAGACTCAGTAATGGACACATATGCATGTTAGTAGATACAACATATCTGAAATCCCCAACATAATATACTGAGACTAGGTGACAAAATAATCAACACGAGTTCCACAAGTAGTGAAATAGCATCTAAGTACAGATAGAAGCTCTTAGTTAAATTTTTTCAGTTTACTTTTTAAGATTGACTGTTGCCTTAAGTCACACAGATCTTAGGTACTTTGGAACTGAAGCAACCATACCATACAGTATGGTTGCAAATGGAGGTTGCCTCACTTGCCTCAGAATGGGACGAAACGGGACTTTGCGAGGTAGTGAAAAGGAAAAATCAATGAATTAAAAACATTCTCCATTGTTTCTGATGAAAGTACACTGGCAAGTGTGACTCTACCGAGTTTCCCATTAACACCTTTATTTATGGACGCTCTGCCAAATAGGGCAGGAATATGAATGGGGCCTAAAACCACAAAACTCTCAAAATATTTTGTGTAGGATCGTGGGTACTAAAATTTCCATTAAAACGTTTATACATGAATTTCCTTTGAACATGCACAAAATATTTATTTATGTATATGGCACATTAACCTTATATGGATAGCTTGTAACAGCACATTAACCTTATATGGATAGCTTGTAACAGCTCAATAGCAATACACCTATTGTTTTTGACAGGCTACCATTTTGAATTTTTGTTGCACCTTAAAATAGTAGATTTGAGTTCCTTGTGGCAAAATAAATTAAAGATACCTGTACTAGTGTTTGTGTTATTTTATAATCCAAGAAAACAAGAATGTTTTTATCATGAAGAGTATGGAGTAAAGTAAAAATTTCCCAAAAATAACAAAAATATGAATATTTCTCTTGGCTTAAAAAATCAGCAGAAAATCATTTTGTAATAAAGTTTTTTTCCCTATTTTGTGTATTGGCTTATTTTTCAATAAGGAATTCAAATCTTCAATTTAAAATTCAAAATGGAAGTCTCTTAAGTGCAATGCATGTGTACAGTTGCAATTTTTGTTGTTAATTTAACTTAATGTGACAATTTACACTGTAAATTCGAATTCTATAAATGTGTGAGTTAAAATTTGAATCACCAATGTTTTGATTTATCTCGCCATTACAATACAAACACAACAATCACGATCGTTTTCATAATGGTAAATATAATAATAAATAATGATAAATATAAAGGAATGCAATGCATTTCTTCAAAAAACAAAGTTTTGAATATAAAACGTATTGGAGAGGTAAACATTACCCCCTAAATAATAAAACTCTGAATATTGTTAAGTGCAATAGGTGTATTAATTTGCTTATTGTACATAATTATATTTTAAATAATTTAACTGTCAATTATCTGTTTTCGTTATAAGACATTCAGTCATTAATTTTATTTTCTATTATAAATATTCACTTTACTTGTAAAGCTTATTTTTATAATAACTATGTAACATTTAAATAAAAAGGTTTTAAATTGTATGTTACTTTGATAAAGATGGCTGAGACAATCTAAACATTATATGTATACAAGTTTTAACTCTCACATAAAGCGCTGGTCATATACCTGATTGATATATACCAATGAAGACAAATCAAGGAAGACACCATTCCTTTCATAGGCTGCAAATTCTACAGTAACAAGGGCAGCTTCAAAGGAATAACCAGCCACACATTCAACACAAGTTGTTAAACACACTGCTAAAGAACTCACAATCAACATCAACTAAAAGGATAAAAATAAAAATAATTATGCACACATCAACTTGTATTTCACCATCAGTATAGTTGAAGCAAGATGAACGATAATTTATAAGAATTTACAGAAAGGCAAAGTTACTCCCACATCCGCCATTATGAATTTTGACAAATAAACTCCGACAATATGAATGTTTATGATGCTTACAACACTTATATGCTATTCGCTTTCTTTGACATAAATCACATTCAGGGAGTGACGTTAATTGTTTAATATTACTGTGGACACTTAAATAATTATGAAAACAAAAAGCAAATATTTTTTGTGGATGTCACTCTTGCAAGTTATACCTTCTACATTAGTACAAAATGTCTAATAATTGTAATAAATGAAAACTTAGATAAATTTAATTAAGCTTCATGCCTGCCTTAAAATAAACAAGTTCAAGAAAAAGAATCGTGACCACTCATCGGAAAAATAAAACTTATTTAAAACTTTTTGCAGATTTTATTTAAATAGTTTTGGAACGAGTAAGGCATTCATAACTATTCATATAGCACAACTTACTCTGTGAATCCATTTACGATACAGGTATTTTTATCAAAACTTATTTATTTTTGTAAAGTTTTTAAACAATTTTCAGATTTGTAGGTAAACAGGTTGTAAAGTTATTTTTATTCATGTTATTTTTATTCATCCATTCACTCCAAATTAAAATCCAGGTTGTTTAGAGTTGCTTATTTATGCATCAGCTGGTGTTTTATAACTCATTCACGTTTATTCCATTTTCATGAAATTCTCTGTGATATCAATAGGAATTGGTATGGATTGAAAATCTTCACCATATTTCCCATGAGTATCCTCAAATCAAAAAGCTTCCAAAACCCTCCAGCCACAAAACTAATTAGGGTATAATTGAGTGAAGACTATATGTCCCAGTTGAATTAAATCAAGACTCCTCATCAGTACCAGAGTGGTCCATAGGAAGTCAATAAATAGTTTCATTTGCTCCAACAAACTTCAGCTACCAAAACAACAAACAAACATTTATTGAAAGCTTTGTCTTGGATATGTTAAAATAAGCATCATAAAGGAGAGTGTGAAACACAAAACAAAGTCAACACTATAATTTATATATAGGCAGATAAAATAATGATTAAAAAAAGACGGTATTTTTCCCAGCTTTATCTTTGGGAGTAAATTTTCCCTTCCTTGTAATGCCAATTGGGAGGAGTTACTGCCACTTTAACAACATTTTACCATATGAATCGATCATTGGTACTTTAGTTTATGTAAGTTGTAAACAGATTTTATACCATAGGTCATAATAGTGAACGCAGGAGTAACTTTGCACCACCATAAATTCCAATATGTAAAAATATGTCAGAAAATCTAAATATGACAATAATAATAATAAAAAAGTAATCTAGAAATAAATGAGACAACACTCCACAAATGTCACATATTTAATTTAAATTTAATTTATTCAGGTATGGCATAATAATTAACCACCAGTTATATGAAGAACACGTTGCTATAGCAAGAAGTGTCATAGTTTATACCAAACTTTAAATTTGAACTAAACAAGAAACATTACACAGTAACTAGAGTGACTTGATTAGGATCAGTAAGTTGTGACAAGATCAGTAAGTTGTGACAAGTGTTAATGTTTTATGTTTTTCTGCATTTTAATTCTGTAGTGTTGATGTCTCTACTTCCGATTTTAACTTTTCAGTAAGACACAATTTAGGGGTTAGCAACAACTAAACTACCACCTAAAAAAATATTAATGCAATAATTGATAATGTGATGTAGAATCTCGGAGGTCAAAACTGACATTTAATTTGTTCCTGTGAGAGCCGCACTAGCAACATACGTGACTTAAAACAATTAGGTAAATTAGACTTACATGAAATAAATTTGACCATATGAAGGATTTTTTGAATCCACATTCCAAAACTTTTGAATAGGCACTGATGATCATGAAAACCGCAATTATACCAAGAAACAACTAGAAAAATATACACAAATTCATATTATTATATTCGACTAGATAATTAAAATTCTAATACTGAAACTGAAACTGAAACTGCCAATAATCAATCGAAAACATCGTTAAGAAATGCATTTTGTGATAGCATTATGCACTTAATTTAATTAACTACGTGTTATTGTCATTAAATACTATTTTAAAGCAAATAAATATCATATGATAACAAAATACATTTTCATACTTTTATCTTACAGTAAGCAATGTCATCAAGTTTAAACTTCTGTAAATGTATTTTGGTCTTTTATGACATAAGAGAATAAGAGCACTACTGTAGATTCTCTTAAAACATGAACTTAAGTAACATACCATTATTCATTTCAGTAATTAACTGACTGTATTACTTTTCTCTGTAATTTTTATAATCGCAAAACGATATTTTGTTACAGAAGGGCACATAAAATATATTCCAGTTAAATTTTAATTTTAATTAAATCTTATGAAAGATCTTTCTAAAATGTAAAGAGTAACACTTATAAACTTGTAGGGGGCTTTGTCATCCCCATTGTTCGGGATTATTGTTTATTATATGTTAAAAACTAAGTTATCCTTCTAGATGTTTATAACTATTCTCTTGAACCATAAATCAACATAATTATAATAGACAATGAAAGGGCTTATGGAGATGACAAAGTCACCAGCAAGTTCATTGTGTGTTACTTTTTAATTTCAGAAAGATCTTTCATAAAGATTTTATGAAAATTAATATCAAACTGGAATTTAATTTTTGTGCCCTTAACAAAACATCTTCTTGTTTTATCTGCATAATGCTTCTTAATAGCCAGTTTTAAATTAAACACATGTTAAAATAAATATGTCCAATACATAAATTATCCCTATTAACTATTATTCAGTGATTTAATACAAAATGAATTAATCATGAAATTCAGCACAGAGAATATTGACATACCTCGCTGATTATGTTAATGATTCTTTCAATGGTAATTTCATTCTGTCTTTTGTAATTTATGCTTTCAACAACCAAACTGTTTGTTAAGACTCCAATTTCATTCTTGTTAAATTGCAAATGTGCCATACTTAAAACAAAATAAATAGTAAATCCATTTCCATCATAAAAATAGAGTTAACCCTTTAATGCATAAGCATACCTCCTGGTTATATTAAACTTCCCATTGGAAACCTTTATAATTTTATGAGGAACCAGGGAGTCTTATCAGCTTTTACCAAATTTATTTCACATTATATATTTCCAATAATTAACCCCCTGGAAAAAGCAAAAATAGCAAAGAAATTACCAATAATTTCATTCTTTTCTGGGGACACTATGCACTAAAGGGGCACTTTTATCATATAAGCCAGGTGTATTTTAATTACATTATCACACTATCCATTATGTCAATACAAGTTATTGAGAGATCATAATTGGTGTTTCATACTAGAGAAATATACAAGATCATTTCAAAAACAGTTGCATATAGGTCTCAATCAAATTTTCGTCAATTTTTTTGCTTGTTTTTTAACCAATTTTCTCTAATTGTTTGCCAAATATTTGCTTCATTGTTCGACTTTTTATGCCAATTTGTTGCTAATTTTGCAATTTTTTATGCCATTCCTTTACTCTAGAAAACTTTGTAGAATATTGCTGCAGATGGATTGCATATTACCAGGTTTTAACAACTCCAACCTCCAAAACATCTCATATAGGACAAAAAATAAAACATTAAGTGTAGCCTGGAAAAAAATCAAGAACTTAATTGGAAATGTTATGCTATATTTTGCCATCATGTAATTTTTTTTACTAAAATTTATTATTATATATATGTTTTGCTTTTTCTTGATTTCTTGACGATTGAGACCTATGTAGTTTTGCTCATGAGAACAATAAAATGGAGTGGGTGTGTTTTAAAGTATGAACAGAAAAAGACTGCTTCCCATGAAATACACAGTATAATAACATATATATTTCAAAGCATCCAAGTGTCTAACAAATATTCCTTTCCTGAACAAAGAAACATGGAATCAGAATGAAGTAGAAAATTATACCTGTATATAGACGTATTGCCAACAAAACTGATGAAATTAATTTTAATTATCACAGAATTAACAAATGCATGAAACCAGTCCTTTCTCTGAAGTTGAGACATGATCGATTTAATATCATTGCTAAAACAAATCAACAGCAAAGGTAAACTTATTGCTGGAAATAAAAAATAACATTTTCATTAATTTAATGTTCTAATAAAGCAATACCACTTATGGACTGAAGCTGGATAACTTTTACAAAACAATTGCTGAAACGCTGGTCAAATAAATGCAACATTTGGATGCAATATTTGGTACAAAATTCATGTAACATCATAACACCTGCTACACATGCATTTGTCATACTTCTTGAAATGTAGCCAAGTTCCTTCTTTGAAAATGGATGTTGTCAAGACCGAAGTTCTAACTTTTTTAATCACAATTACCATGATTCTTAATGTTTGTCCTCCCAACTATTTCATTATGTAACTTTTAGGAGCTGTGTATATTTTTTCAAAACCTCACTAAGGTGAAAGGATTATTAAAATGGAGTTTTACTTGTTGCAGCTGTATTAATTGAAAAAACTGAAAGCAATAACCTAGGGATTGAGTTAAAATTTACTATCATGTAAACTAAAAATATCCTAATCACCTGATCTTGCAACACCTATGCATAACGAATACAACATTCAATGCAACAATTAGTGTAACAATGTTTCAACAATGATTCTTTAGTTTGACCAGCATTTTAATAACTTGCTTAAAGAAATGTTGTAATAGGGTCATCATCTTTTAATGCATACAAATAATATTTAATTTTCAATACACTGGGTGTCTTTATTTTCATTTAATTTTTTGTCCTAACAATTAGTAAAATTTTAGGATGTTTTTTGTAATGAATTTATTTCCATGATAAACATAAAATTCAACTTGGAAAAGAAATTAACATAACACTAGGATAAATTTATCGTGTCATGGTTTATATTGGCCAACATCTTGAGATATACTTTCCTTGTCATCAAGCAGTGAAAATGATGAAAATTATCAGTTATATACGAGAATTTCTGGTCCCAGTGAAATGAGAAAATGAGAGAATTAAATATTATTTAATAATATTATTAAACATTTCTTTAAGCAAGTTATTAAAATGCTGGTCAAACTAAAGAAACATTGTTACACTAATTGTTGCATTGAATGTTGCATTCCTTTTGCATAGATCAGGTGATTAGGACATTTTTAGTTAACATGATGGAAGCAACGTTTAATTCCTTCACACCTTCCTCCTTTGTGGATGTAATAGTAAGTTACCTTAGAATCTAGACCCATAAATTCTTTGTGTGTGTTTTAAAATCATTAATCATGTTATATATGAGATACTACTAAGGTAGTAGAGCACCCTATCGGAATGACAAAAAAAATTTTTTTCATATTTCAATGAAAATGTGCTTACAGATTAATATAAAAAGGTTTCACTGTGAAAAAAAAAAAATTCTGAGCATACTAAGCAAATAAATAATATGCACAAAAAACTTTTGGGTGTGTCATTTTAATTTTATATATAAATTTTAACAAGCCTTTAGTTATCATAGTCTGTTTTTTTTTTGCATCACATAAAACATGTGGCATATATATAATTGAATTAATCAGCTTTTATCTTCTCATGCTTTATCTCACCCTGATAATAATGATAAAAACTTTGCCTTTAAACTCATTTTAGTATTACTAGTATTTTGCGTCAAATACTAGTAATAATAAAATGAGTTTAAAGGAAAAGTTTTTATTTATTATTATCAGGGTGAGATAAAAAAATTTTACAAGGCAACTATCCTGTTTTACTCTAAGAGTTTCAACTCTTTAAGAAATTGTTGGTTTCCTTTAAAAATCTGCATAACTGAAGATAAGACTTTAATGAACAAAACTGTGCCCGCAAATCTATTTATTCTCTTTGGTTGCCAAGTTACACGGTTAAATTCACAATAAAAGGATTTGGCTAAGTATAATTAATTACAGACCAAACTAGTTGGAAAATAAAAAATCACGGGCACAGTTCTTTTGCTATCACAATTGTGTTTCAATGTATGCAGAAATATCAGAGAAAAAATAAGATGGCAAGGAGTTGGAGCTCTAGAAAAAGGAATAAATAAAGTTTTTGGGGCAATTTCCTGGTTGACCCACAGTTGCTCTATGGCTTTGACATATATATTTGAAAGATTTAACCTTTAGTCTACAAAACCTTTAAAAACAATTTTTGGATTTAAATTGTATTTAATTAAATATCATACAGTAAATGTGGTGCTAATTAGGGTATTCTGCTACCTTAATAGGGATATGAATATACGATATGCCAATAAACGGCTTATGATGATTTACACAGAAGCTTGTAAATATTATCTTGAAGCATCAAACATCTTAATTATTTTTTGACTGACAGCAAGTGAGTAGCTTGTTAAGATATTCGACTGCATGGTGGAATTGATTATAAAGCTTTACACAGAAATATACAATTGACCACAACATGGTAATAATACTTTATATATGGCTACGTAATTTGCAAAAGCTTATCATGAAATGTTTATCAAAAGATACACGAGTATTCATGCTTCTAGAGAGTATTTATAAATGCCTGAATATCATTTTTATACATAGTATCATTCTAAGATTTTTAACACCACAGTAATGTAATATTATCAATGTTGGGAATGTTTATGCTGTGAACAAGTAATACTTGTACCAGTACATAAAATGCATAGTATTATAGATCCATTAACTAAATATTTAAAAACCAATATCAAAAACACCAAATACCTTTTACCCTGGAGCATGATAGGCTCTCCACCAATGCTTCTCTCAATAATCGCAGGACCAAGAATATGTAGATTACATGTGTGAGAATGCTTAATGATAAACAGAAAAATATACTTTTTTATGCTACCAGTAAATTCAAAAGAAATTGGGTAAAGCAATACACATGTAATAAAAAATGTTGAAAATGATTTTAAAATGACAAAAGAGCATTCAGAAGTCATACAAAAAAATCTGCTTTCTTTCCATCCATGCAGAAAATGTGAATGATGGTATTATTCTTGGCTAGAAAAAAGAAAATAAGGAAACAGATTTAATATTTACATTCAGGTCACACTTGAACCAATTTTCATTATTAAGTAGATGAGGTGCAGTAACAACAGCCCAATTCCAGAATTGTTTCATACTTGTTATATTAGTGATGTTGGCTGTGTTCCTAAAAAATTGAAAAAACATGTTTTTCAATTTTAACTTTCTCTCAACTCTCTGATTTAACCAGTTTTTATAAATAAATAATATATAGTAATTTTTTAATTCTAGTTTTTAGCCAGTTTCACTTTAAATAGACATACATACACTATCAATAAAAGATTATAAGAAAAGTCGTGGATTCATGTAAAGACAATTCTGCTTTTATTTTAAAAAGTTATGCAATGTACTATTACCATCTTCTTACCGAATGAAACTTGGTATTTTTTCTACATTGTGTATATTTACTTCACTCTGCATGATGCTTATTACCAAGAGGGAAATAGTGACTACAAACATCCTAAACATAACAATAAAAAACATGTCAATCAATACACAATTTTGAGGAGCTGGCACCTGTCACTTATTGTTCTTTACTAGTTTATAACTAACTAGTTAATACATTTACTAATTAAAAATCAACTTTTTTCTATTGTTGATAACCAATAAAATTCATAAGTTGAACCTGGTAGTATATTTAACCAATCAAAATGTGTATTTTGAAACTGGTAGTATAATCAAAATAGGTAATTTAACACTGGTAGTATATTTAACCAATCAAAATGTGTAACTAGTAACTAGTAAATCAATATTTGGGAAAGAATAAAGAACTTTTATAAATATAGATTTATTTTTAGCTCATTACAATATGCACATATGTACATTGACAATGCATTAGATGGTCAATTAATTAGTTGAAGCCAGACACTTGCTGTGAATCCAAACTTATAGTGCTGTTACATGCTTCATGAATTTATTTATCAGTTTATAGTAATAAAGATATTTTACAGGTGTTGATAACCTTACCTGAAGAATTTCATTAACCAGTTTTTCTTTTCAGTTTTTCGCTGTTTCTTTGTCCTTTCGTCAGCATGCAGGGGTTCTGCATATCGAATAAACCTGGCTCTGTATCTGACAGCTAGTACCTATATATGTGTGTATTAAGAAAGTTTTAGTGAATCTGTTTGTGTGTACAAGGTTAAATGACACAAAATACAGATATCATGCATTCACCTTAGTAGGCTGAGTGTAGTCACAAGCCATTAGTAAGGTATTATAAAAAGGTTAGCATGCTTCAGACTAGATCTTCTGACTGAAATTGGATGTGAATGCCTAGATTCTGCTACCTTACTTATTACATTTCCAAAAATGCTTTATACATTTTTGCTATATTCAGATGATACATAATTAAACTTATACAAACAATGTGAACCCATGTTATATGCAAAACTTGCATAATTATTAAGAAAATTAAGAGAAAAGTTGCATTAGCCACATTGTGCTTGGAAAATAAAATAAGATAAAATATGAAAAAAAAAAATTCTCTTTTATCAATCTTGACATATCTATACCCATTCTCATTTTTTGGGTACTTTAAGAGAATGGAGCCAAGCACAAAAGGGGCCTAAATGTGTCAAATTGTCAAAAACTTTGCATCAGCCATTGTAAATAAAATGTGAATAAAAGGTTTCTGTTTCATCAATTTAAAAGTTTAGAAAAAAACAGTGAAACAGTTATAATAGTTAGTCAATGTGACCCAGCTACATTTTGCACTTAAAGAGAAAGAGGAAGGGCAAGAAGGTTAGATGGAGCTCCTGATAATATTATCCTTGGAAGGTTTTCAAGAACAATTCTTAAATATTTATGCGTAGAATAAGAATGAACATTATTAACAAAAATGAAGAAAGTATAGGAGATGTATAATCGAAAAAACAAATTATTAACAAAAATAATGAAAGTATAGGAGATGTACTGTATAATCGAAAAAACAAATTATTAACAAAAATAATAAAAGTATAGGAGATGTAGAATTGAAAAAACAAATTATTAACAAAAATAACGAAAGTATAGGAGATGTATAATCGAATCAAAACAAATCTCTATAACCTGTTCATGAGACCTACAATCCTATACAAAGTTTTTGGCAATTTGGCACTTTTAGGCCCCTTTTGTGCTTGGTCTCATTCTCGTCAAGTACCCAAAAAGTGACAATGAGTATAGATATGTCAACAGGAAACTTTTCGCAAGTGCCAGATGTTTCAGGACAAAACAAGTCCTCGAATTATCCAGTTCCAAGTCAAGCAAGACACCCCTCCAGATCCAAGAACAGCACCTCCAGTACAAAGTAAACTCTTTATATACAATACTTTCTCATCACTTGTGTTTCTCTCTTATTGTCACTTAGGTGACTTTTGCCAATATATTTTTCTAGGACTGTAGATTTAAAGAAAGTATTAGTTATAATTTGTTGCAGATCCTTTGATTTATTTCTGGAAAACTGGTATTTTCTGCAGTACCAAATGTTAATATAATATTCTTAACCAATAAAAAAATTATGCAAAAGATTGAATAAGCTTCCAGCCTGTAATAACTGTGGTAATTATGTTAATAACTGTGGTAATTATGTTATAATTCAAATGGATTTGGTGGAAAAGTACATTTTACTGGATCCACTAATTCAACATAGTCACCTAAAAAAATGACTATTATATCCAATTGGTAAATCGCCGACAAATGACTATTATAGTCATTTTAATTTTCCCGAAATGACTATAGTCATTTTTTAAGTCATAAATTATGACTATAATCAGGCTTGGAAATGAATGGCGTGCGATCGCACGCGCACGCGCCCACACGCCATATTTTATTATGGCGTGCTAAAAA